>QKQZ01046100.1:0-11930 GCA_003595255.1 Solenopsis fugax | reverse complement strand
TATATTTCCTTTTATTATTTACGTATAATATTCTAATCTTTTTCTGAGAGATTATTCAGACTTTTGCAGCTTTTATGTATAAAGTTTGTAAAAGAAATCTGAATAAACTCTGAGGAAAAGGGTAAGTCCCTTGCAATCTTCCATTTCTCTGTAGTTTCAAAATTTGTACTAAATTTTCACGAAGAGGAATCTTGTGAAATTGAAATAAACTGTCTATTGACATTCGTAGCAAATTAGTGCCAAACTCATCAGTCCTCCAGAGTGCCAGAGTCCTCCTGAGGACGATGCAAACAGTGTGTCTATCGTAGTATATACCGGGTGTGACTCACCTCGAATGTAGAGCGCAGCCGCGCTGCACCGTGATGTAACTCGACGCTGGTGGCGGTGGGGGTGTGAGGTACGTCGCCGGTGGTAGTTCATGTCTGTGGGGATGGTTGTGATGATGGTTATGAGAATGGCTCAGAGAACCTCGCAGAGTCCCAGGCAGATGGCGATGTGGCGTTGACTGCTCGCTGGAAACATCAACGGGAAAAAGACGTTGGTCAAGATAATCGATGATGGTACTCTCGCGCGGTTATTCTTTTCCCACCGGGTATGTACCGGGTACAGATGAGGTCCTACCAATGGTCGATCGTGCAGAAAAGCGTCTACAGTCGGTAATATCCAGCACAAGATAAGAGCCGCCAAAGTGGCGTGCAATTTCGTGCAGATATAATTAAAGAATCGCATTATTCATTTATGTAAATCGTTTCAGTATTCTTTGCATAAATTAGAATAATTTTCTTTTGAAATATCAAAACGTGGTAGATGAAATTGTAGCGTTTGCGATTTTCGGTAAGAAATATCTCATTTTATTTAAATTTATTTATACTAAAAAACAATATGGATTTATTACTTCATTGTGCATAAAATAGAGAGACACATTCGGTTTGTTCTCTTCTTGTAATAAATTATTTACAACAGTATGCGCGGAGGATAAAAATTCTCTTAAATCTCGCAACCCCATAAATTTCATGTAATAGTAAAACATTCGAAATCCCACTTCTTAAATTACTTAATATTTAAATAAATAATATTTAAAACCACATTGCTGGTTATCTATTTTGTTTTCTTGGACCGCGACATTGCATTTGCTATACATGTTCTTCTCGTAATCAATTTAAAGAGTTCTAATTCTTATCCAATCGATAAAGCATTATCGGATCAAATACGTATTTTAAATCCTTTTCGCAGCAACGTTAATGTTTATTTTAGCGATAGCGTCACGGTCTTTCTGTACATTTCAATACTTGTCAGTTATCGAGCAATATCAGCTAGCTAAATTCTAAAGATAAGAAATATTTTTCGTCAGTAATGAGAGGAAAAAGATACGGATTTATAAAAGAAAAAAATATTCAATATATGTTCTATCTTAAAAGTTACACCTAAATAATTCCGAAAAATAAATTTTCTAAAAAAAAGTTATTTTAGATAATTGCTCAAACATTTCACAAGAACATTTTAATTTTTTAAATTAAAATATAATACATGCAACAAATTTTCGTACATTTTTTTACATGATATTAGTATTTTTAAAAATGAAAAATGAAACCATACATTTATTATGTAATACGCTTTTTTTAATTATTCTACTTACAAAAATATTAAGATAAGATTATAAAAAGTTTGAGATCTTATATTTATCTTATATTTTATGTCGAAATATATGCCAGAATAAAATGTAAAATATTCATTTTTCGACGATTTTACCCTTTTGTAAAATAAAGAGAAAAAATAAATTGATTGACATGAACAAATGCATAACTGTAATTTAACACGCGATAACATGTTTTGTTCATATTAATCTTTTATTTTGTACATAAAAATTATTAAATTAAAGTATCAGCAAATGGATATTTTACATGTTATTTTATGTGAAAATATATCAGAATAAAATATAAAATATCTTTTAACCTATTGATTTTTTGATAAGCTTAGCTGAATATTTTTATATGAAGAAAGATTAAGGGAATCGTATTACATAATAACAAAAAATTTCATTTAAAAAATATCGATAAGATTAACATCATGCAAAAGCGCTTACAAAATTTGTTGCACCATATTTCCTTACTGAAATTGCAAAATTTATGACTGAGTAATCTTTTCGTAAAATTCGCTTTATCAAAATTATTGAATTTTGGCTTTTAATAAAATGAAATAATCTGTTTTTTGGATCGTGAATATAAATTGACATTCTTCATTGTATTTATGTTTCTTTTATATAGATTGTATTCATGTTTTTTTTTTTATATATATTGAGCGACTATTTGATCTGAAAATTTTTTCATATATAAATAGAAAATGTATGCAAACTCTTTTTTTCAATATAAAATTTTTGGGTTTCGATTTGTTTTCACACCTGCCAGTAATTACATGCAGAGGGACGGTCGTTACATCCGGTTACGAGGCACCATCGCACCTGGGCCCCCTTTATTCAGAAATATTGTGGTAGGGGTTGTATGCACAATATAGGCGAGCGTCTCTTTCCTTCACTATTTGTTTGAGACATTTCCATATTTGTCCATACATTTTGATGTTTACGAGTGAAAACATTAGTCTACTAATTAGCGATTAATTTGCTTCCTGAATGGAAAAGGTGTAAATATCTCTTGCAAACACATTATGCAAATGAAGTATATAATAGAAATATTAATTATTGACCATAGATGCAAGTAGATGTAGTAGACAGTGTAGATTTTTATACATCGCTATTTCAATCATTTGATTTGCATCTTTAAATCTCAATTTTCGATAAGAACAGGCAATAAAGGCTGCAAGATTTTAATTTTACCGGACTAGAATAAGCGTGTTATAAGCGTAATGATTGTGCTCGTAATTATGTAACGTTGCTAACAGATAAATAAAGTTCACTTTCAAGTAGATGTAGTAGCACACAAAACTCCCAACGTCAAACCGGAAATGTCAAAAGGAGCGAGTAAGGTCTCCTTGACAAATGTGGGGTTCTTATCTGCCACGACTGAAAGCGGGAAGATTAGTTCCCGCTCTCTGTCGTGCCGCTATCATTTAGTCGGCCAATAAAAACGGGTGAAAAACCTTATGTCCGGTGATGTATAATAGACGCAATGGTTTTCACGCGAAACGCTCTAACAACCTCGATTAAAGCGTCATTCGTCTGACAGGGCGATTAAAAATTTTCTCGTAAGACCGAAGGGCGAAACTTCGCTGATGAGTTCGATGAGTTTTTAATAGACGATAATGATTCTGTGAGGCGGAACTTTGATCGCATACCATCGGTTAAAGTGTATGTTCTAACACGCCGGTAATGAAGCCGGGAGCGTAAAGTTCTAAGAATAGCGATGCTTGGGACAAGATGAAGACTGACGTGCGTTTCGCGAAAGAGAGTAATTAAACGTCGCGTCGACGCCGTTATCATGCGTGTATCTACATGCGTGTAACAGTGAATCGCTGAGTAATTAGGTGAAACGAGAATAAGCATGTACGACTGTAATTCAACGGTACGCGGGAGGTGTGTAACCTTCCCGTTTTAAATTGTTTGAACAACGGAATTTGATGCAGAAATATGCTTCTCGCGTCTGCGTAGAATTAAAAGGCCATTCCCTTTTTTTTACACGCAAAAACAAGTCTACTTTTATAAATTTTTTAAATAAAAACTATGCGACGGATCGATTTCAAATTTTGTTCGTTTATTTTATGCATTTTCAACAATGAGTAAAATGAAAATTATTTTAAAAAATGTTAATGTGTTAAAAAGGTACAAAATAATAAAAAAAACGTTTCTAAAAAAACACGATAGTGTGACTCGGATGATCCGGAAAAAAAACCAAATTATCAAAACTCATAATTTTATTTATTAAAAGTGTGAGCAAAGAATGAATCTTGAATTTTGTGGAAAAATTATAAATTGACAAAAATAGCGCCGATTTAAATTAACATTGCGTATTTTCATCAGCTTTTATCACAGCAAAATATTGCTTTTAAAAATTCGGGTATTTTAAAGATTCATTCTTTAGATAGACATATACTAAAAACAAATGCCAAAGTAGAAGTTAATCAGTTTTTTTAAATACTGTGCATACAGATTTCGAGAAAAACACATTTAATGTTTTGATATGATTATTTTATACATAACTATTTTTTTACATTGTTGAAAATACATAAAATAACGAATAAAATTTGAATTCATCCGTTTCGCATAGTATTCACTAAAAAAGTTCGTAAAAGTAGTCTTGATTTCGCGTGCAAAAAAAAAAAGAGAAAGGCCCCTTAAGTAAATGTACTTTCGATGACAATTAAATTAATAAATCCGCCAATTAGATCGAAACTCGTAAAGTTTCCGTACCCAGAAATTGGTATTTATTTAAATGGTTTCCAGTCAGAAAAACAAATTACATTTATACAAATTTATCACATACACTTGCAATCTAGATTTTTTTTTAAACAATCGTGTTTAAGAACTTCAGCTGGGACTTTATTCTATAATTTATGAAACTTAAATAAGAATGAGTCAACACGAACCAGCATAAACGAAGTATCTGCGTAATGATACAGTACCACTGTGTTGTAAACAGCGGAGCATTTCAACCTTTACTCAGATCCTCTCCAATTAAAGTAAAGTACCGTTGTGTGAATGGCGGAACGTTTCAGCGTTTATTCGATTTCTCTTCAGCGAAGTTGAAAAATATCGGTTTTAGCACTTTGTTTAAGGAAGAAAGTAAAACAAAAGGATTGAAAAGGAACGAATAAAAAAAAAAGAAAGGGTCAAATTAAAGAAAAATTGAAATGTTGGTAACACCTAACGCTGCATCAGCACATAAATATTTGATTATCCTGCTTATCATTATTCAGATTTTCCTAAGAGCGCGCCAGCGAATCCTCATTTTACATATTTATTATGCGTGAAATTTGCATTTCCTCCTGTTTACTATGGCTTAGAGGCCGATATCGATAATCTTGGACCTAGTCCCGGTTGGATTCTCGGGCACGGAATTTTCGCAAGAGATTAAGGTTGAAGCAAGAATTCGTTAAATCCGAAATGCCGGGCGAAGAACAAGAGCTTGGATCGACACGGAGGGCTTAAAAATGCAAGTCCTAAATCCGCCGCGAAATCCACCCTGTGCTCGCGTAATTCAAGACCGTCGCGTCGTGCGAGGGTTCCTGAAAGGGTTCGGCGCGCGAATGTTTAACGAGAAGTCACGGAAAAACGTGAGGAGCGTCGTCCTCGTGTATCCGCGCAATTCGCCCAATGCAGCACGCTCGTACAATAAGTTATGCGAGCCGGGCGAAAAAAAAGAAGGGCAAACGAGAGCGGAGCCGCGGGTCGAGACAGGAGGGAAGATTCTGAAGTATTTCTGCGCGTATGAATGTTTCAAAGTGGCGGCAAAGACACGCTTTATTCCAGGCCGCAGAGCGTGCGTCTCGAACTTTACATTTTACGGCCGAAAAATTACGACTCACGTTCTCTGCAAATATTCCGTAAAAAAAAAGGAATGTGTGCAGAGCGCGCGCAATGTAAGACGCAAATCAAGAGACGAGAGAGACTGCAGAACGCCAAACTTTCTCTCTCTCTCTTTTTTTTACAATCGTGCTGTTATAAACGCGAGTTGGTCGTGAAATGTTAAGTTCCGTGTTCAGAGGGTTGCATTCTGCGCAAATACGTGAAGACTTTCACGTGCACGTTACATTTAATTACATTTAATTTAATATACTGTGGTTTAATGAAACCTGAAATCAATATTTCTTGCAATATTTTCTTGCAAAATTGTTACACTATGTGCATCTTTATGAATTTATTGAACTATAAAGGATGAATATGCTCTAAAATGTTTGTTCTAGAATTATTTAGTTGATTGTTATGCTTTTTGTATTAAAAATATTGATGTCTCGAGAAGAAGGACTTATTCAAGTTCGAAAACATTGCGAAAACATCAAGAAACGTTAAATTGTTTACTTCCGATATTGCGGTGATCTCGGCTTTTGTAAAACCGTTCGCATGATCGAAACATGATCTTCTCAGAATCGATTTCTTTCACATCAGTAAAATTCTTTAAGTTGCAGCGATTCAGTAGCTCGCAACGCTTTAGACTTTAGAAGATCAAAAGACGTTCGCGAATAAAAAAAAAATCATGATACCTGTCATGTTTCGATAACTTTAAAAATCTTCGATACTTTCCAACAAAAATGATTTTTCATTAAATTATTACTACTTCTCGATTGATTAATTGACACTTTTAATTTTTTATTCCTACTCGTATTTTTAATATGTAATATGTTAATTTTGAATAAAATAATTGAATTATTCTATATAAAAAATATAGAATATATTATGTATATAATATATAATATAAAATAATATTTTATACAAACGCAAAATAATTAAAATTTAAAAACTCGTATTTTTAATATGTAATATGTTAATTTTGCATAAAATAATTCTAGCTATTTTATAATATAAAATAATATTTTATATACACACACAAAATAATTAAAGTTAAACTGTGACGTATTTAAAAGAAAAATATATTTTAATACATTGCTCCATTTTTCAAGAATAGATTTTGATATAGAAGAGGTTGAGAATCGCTTTCTTAAGTAAGTCTCTATCCTGTTAGATTACAGCTGCCATTGTGAAAAAAAAAAGAAACCACGCATAATAAACTAAGATTTAAGATGCGTTGTTGTCGGAGGGATTCATTCTTGGTTTTATCTCGTGATAGCAATGGCAATAATATCTCAAGAGAAACAAAGACAGAGAGAAAGAGAGAGAAAAGGGAGATTCAATCTTGAGGAAATTCACTTTACTCTTCCCTCGCTATCATTGACGATAAGACCATACTCGGTTCGTATTAAGTGATCGCCAGCAAGTCGTAACCGCCATTCTAACGCAAAACTTTTGCATCGAGAGACGACCACGCAACGGAAAAAACCAAGGGCGAGGTAGAAAGGTATGATAATCGGAAGCTGACGGCGAGGTATCGACATCGATGCGGGCATTGGCTTCCACGGCAGATGCTGCCTGACTGGAAATTACCGTCCTCACGCCGGCCAGGAGGTGGCCCTAACAGGTCTCCCCGACGTTTGAACGCCTTTCCAATCGAAACGATGTCATACAAATAGTTTCCCCTTCCGATGCGTCCAGCAAACAATGCCGATTACATTTACGACATTTAGATAAAGTTTATCTATCGCAGTTAACGCCTGCAGAGCCTGTAGAGAGTTCATATGTGTTAATGGGTCGGATACAAAAAAAAAAAGATATTTTTAGATAAACGAGCGTTTCTTAATTTTATGAATTTTCCTCTTAAATTTCGTAGCTTTAATTTTAATATCATTACATGTTGACATGGCCTACATGCGTCTAACCGCTGCAATAAATTTATATTTATCTTGTTAATATTGATAGTGTATTTATTCAATTAGGCTGATGAAGACTGAGTTAAATCGAAACCTAATTTAAATATTATTGATTAAAATAACATTCTTAAAAAGCTCATCTATGACCTTTTTTATGATTTCTACAAAAAAAGATAAGAATGTATAAGAAATCTACCTGCAGCTCTGATATCTTTGTTAAGGTACGACGAAATGCAATTTTGAGTATAAGTTTAAAAGAGAATGCATTGTGGAGAGCGAACGGCGATTTTTAAAGACGAGTATCGAGAGATGCAATTCGTTGCAGCATCACGAGTCATTTCGCTCGCATGCAGCGAGCATGTGCTCGCTGCTAGGTTAGAAACCTCGCTTCGAAAACGTAGCATTCCAACTTTAGACAGGGAGACATTCTATACTTGACCTTAATGGCGCCGCTCCAATGCGCCGTCCTCGCGACGGTGGTCTCGAAGAGACCCTACGCGTTTCTCTTCTCTCTCTCTCTCTCTCTCTCTCTCCCCCCGTGTATTTTTAATTGAGTCCCCCCGCTGCGTTTTCATTTTCGGATAACTCGAATCTTACAAACGTGTATCGTGAAAGCGATCTCTAGATAATTAAATCGCAACCGAAAGTTAAGATTACGCGAAGATTACGGAATCCGGCGATCTACGTGCGTCCTTTTGTTTTCCTTTCATTCATGTTAATACAGATTAGACGTGGCGTATCGACGTGCCGCAATCTCGATACCCACGTTCACAATTAACGAACGACACTCTAATCGGAATACGCCGAACCGTGGAATTGGCGCTATTGCACTGAGAGAAATGTTTTGTAAAATCAACCAAAGTTTGGTTGATTAGTCAAATGAATTTTACAGTGATAGTTACTAAATATATAGCTGTTTTGACCAAACAATTTGTCAAAACCAAACTGGCCTTAACCAAATAATTATTTTCATAAAACAAATTACAAAAAGTTTTTGGTTTTTTTTGTTAAATGCAACAAAGTTTTTGGTACCAGTAACTATAAAATTCATTTGATTACTATACTACTAAACGATTTCTCTCAGCACTGAGAAAAAATTGTAGTGGTAGCAACTATAAAGGGACAATCATACAAATTTTGTTAATATAATTATAATGTATACTTAAGTGAACTATATTGTAGTTATTGCAACCAAGTTAATGGTTAAGAGTACTAATAAAAAATAGTTGTAGTATACTATATAATATAGTAATAACAATTATTTTTTATTGGTTTTCTTAACCATAAACTTAGTTGCAATAACTATAATATAGTTCACTTAAACTATATATTATAATTATATTAACAAAATTTGTATGGCTGTCTCCTTATAGTTGCCATCACTACAATTTTTTCTCTCAGTGAGTGTGTCGCGGAAGAACGCCCGCCAGATCCACGCGTTCAAGTGTCCACATCGCGAAAATGGTTCGAAATGAGAAATTCTTTTTGCAAGACGCAGGTCCCGCGTCTTCGAGGTGTGATAAATAAATTTCTGATCGCGTCACGGAAACGCGGCGCCGTACGCGCGAGCGTGCGTTAAATATGCAGAACGTAAACCGATTATCGTTGCAACGAATAATCTTGCGCGCGGAATTGTTTCCGACGCAATAATCGCCCCTGCAAACGAGTTCGTTCGACATAATTTACATTTTACAGGCATACTCGATAGCGAGCCGAAGCCGCTGACGAAATTAAGTTTTATTTAATTCAGCGGAACAAGATTGGTTGCCACATCATTTTTTCACTCCGGAAAACAAAGCTCGGCACATGCCTCGATATCCGCGTTACAAAGCCGGCTAATCGGATAAAATAATTTACGCGGATACGGTGTTCTAACGGTGTTGAAAGTCATCACTCTGGTTTTTGTTAATGCTAAAATTGAAATCGCGTAATAATTAAAATCCCGATATTATAAAAAAAAAAATTACTCTCCATCGGATTTTCCAACGTGCAAATTAAAATTGCACTGTAATTTAAATTCCGATGTTAAAAAACGATTGCCCGCCGTGATTTTTTTTTCAACCCGGCTCGCGTAACTTCGTTTTTCGATCGATAAAACATGCCGTTTACTCCAAACTGTTTAATCCCCTCGTACACTAAAAGGTTTCCCTCCCGCGGTGATCGCGGTCGCCGCAACGAATCCGTACGAGTACGAAATGCCGAGCGAAATACCTGGATACGTTGTTGCTCTTGAAGCTGACCATTACTCCGTTCGCCAGCGTCGGCTATCACGGTGGTCGCTGGAGCACGCTAGAAGTTAGACCGCATTACACTTGGCTGCTCTCGCACACACATGCACACACACACACATTTGCACACACTTACACACATGCACGCGATTCTACCGGAAGGCGTCGGCGCAGGAAAAGAAGAAACGACGCTCGCGGCCACGTGTACGGAACGCTCGCAAGAAACAACACGCATCCTTCCAGCGCCGCGTTTCCGGACGAACTGATGAGCAGCCACGCTCCGCAGCCGCTCTGCCCCCACTTCCCGTCGCGCCACGACCCTTTCCCGTCGTCCCGTCTTTCATCCGCTGCCGACAAGCGACGACGACGTCGCGTCGTCGTGTCCCTAGCTCTTACAGGCGCATACAACCCTCGATGGGCACTATACCTGTTCCAAGTGCCATCTTACACGATTTGAAATAATAAATATACGTTACGTAAGCCCCAATGTGTGAGCGAGTAAACCGTATCGACGCCAATCATTCGCTAAAATTCGTACGATAGAAATAAATTTCTGAAATCGTGTCGAACAAGTAGCGCTTTTATCGATGTCTTGTCATTATTGACAGGTAAATTATCTCTTCCTTTTCTCGGAACATAGTAATTAAATTTGATGTCAATTTAATTATTATAACGTTGAACCATTTAAAATTTACATGGTCAAAATCTGAGAGATCGATGCACTGAGAAAAAAAGTTATTAACTTGACTAAATTTTACGAATTAATTAAATTTGTTCAGTTCAACTATTTATGTATTTGATTTAAATACATAAAATACCTGAACTTCAGTTTAAACATTTATATGTTTAACTCGACTACATATATATTTAATTTAAATACGTAAATGTTTGAGCTGAAAAAATTCAATCAATTTGAAAAATTTAGTCAAGTTTTCAACTTTTTTTTTTCTCAGAGTGTAGAAATTAGTGTATGAATTAAAAATTCGCCTGACCGGTCTAACGAGTAAATCTTTTTGAACGTCATGTGTTACCGTTTATGGTTTTCTCTCGTGAAACTTTTGTGGGATACTTTTTTGTTTTAATTTTCAAAGAAGATAATATTTTATTAAAATTATTGTATAGATAGAGAAGGAAATTATAAAATCCGCCCCTGTCGCTGGTAAACGCATTCTTCCGCTGTCTCACACAAATGCGTTGCTTCACCGTCTCCTGCAGGCGTATCTTTGTCCCGTCTTTCTGAAACATCCTTTTACCGTTTCTTACCAGTAGCGGATTTATATGTTCCGGCGCCCTTATATAAAGCATACATGTATTCAAATTATAATCAGGATTTCTCTCGTTTTCATTGGGATTTCTCCTCCTAATGTTGAAATAATTAATCCATAAGTACCTCTTTCCTCGTTCCGGATCTCCCTGTCTCTCTCTCTCTCTCTCTTTCTCTCTTTATCTCATATCCTTTTTCAAATTTTAATTAAGAAGATATCCTTTCCTGCTCCCTGTAACGCGGACGATTCTGGGATCTAGATGTAACGAATTTAAACCTAAATACATCACTGTCTCCGGCAGAAACGTCTCGCTGGCAGCAGCCATAAGTGCAACCTTTCGTCGTCTCAGAAACTCACCGTGTCGTTGCGTCTCGCAAGTGTGTGCATCATTCATTCCGCCGTCTCTCAAAAGCACAGTGTTTAGGGAGTCTCGTAAACGTATCGTTCCGCTAGCCTGTGGGTTACCGTCCTTTCTTTCATTGTCCCTCCCCACAATCCGTCTCCGATGACAACCGGCGCAGCTCGCACGGAAACTCAGCTGCATTACGTTTTCTTTTTGTCAGCGTGTACGTACATAGAGCAGTACATTTACGTGATTAATCTTACTTGATTAAAACCACGAAAGGGACTTTTTATTCGCCGTAGGTGAGACGATAAGCTGCGATAAAGTGTCGCTTCGACTTTGAATTCCTATTCTAAAGCAATCGTTTAAATTATCCTGAGCAAATACACTGAGAGAAAAAATTGTAGTGGTGGCAACTATAAGGGGACAACCATACAAATTTTGTTAATATAATTATAATATATAGTTAAGTGAACTATATTATAGTAATTGCAAGTAAGTTTATGGTTAAGAAAACTAATAAAAAATAGTTGTAATTACTTTATTATATAGTATACTACAACTATTTTTTATTAGTACTATAATATACCTATAATAACTATAATATAGTTCACCTAACTATATTTTATAATTATATTAACAAAATTTGTATGGTTGTCCCCAGGGTTGGCATGGTTTAAACCAAATGGTTTAAACCACGATTTAAACCACGGTTTAAATCTC
>QKQZ01046081.1:0-21823 GCA_003595255.1 Solenopsis fugax | reverse complement strand
AGGACGGCGACGCTGGGCGACGCGAGCGGGCGCACGCTCGCTTTCCGTGGACTGAGAGCGCTAAAGTTCGCGGCCAGTCTACAGCGGACTTTCCCTTTCTTTCGGCTCTTTGGAGACCGGCGGCGCCGATGTAATACCGAGACGGGATCGGCTACGCTAAAGTCGCCCGATTACTACATAGGAGCGGCGCTGAATGTCGCCCCGCGCCGCACTACACCGCACCGCGACGCATGAGGACGCACAGGCTTGTGCTTGTACGACGGCTCGATGGCATTGACAAGTTTTCCGTTGCGCGCCCCGCTTCCTTGCTTCTTGCTCAACGAACGAACAAAGAGCGTACCAGCTGGCAACGAGCGGTTGTACAGAATTCTGCAAAATGGCCTCGTATGCACACAAAGATACACATTGCGTCCAATGTCTTTGTACGCAAAAATTTATTCACATTTTTCGTTTTATTATATAAAAAATTAATACTATATATGTATGGCAAATTAGCTTTCTTAGGAATGCAGACAGAGAAGAGATAATGTTGTAAAGACTAAAGGTGAAGTTTCTTTTCGAAGGCTATAATTGCGGTCAAGGTTCTATGGCCTACGGATCTGTGTTCTAATTGTATATACATGATAAATTCATTTCTACAACGATTTTTTATAAAAGACCATTATTAAGACCGGTACAGAGACTTGTTGCGTATCGTATCATCGAAGCGTTACATATTAAATTTTGAAACGCAATAGTGCAACGCTCTCCATCTTTTCGTATTATTGCATCAAAATTTTGATGGTGATAATATGAGAATATGCAACATGTTTGTGCGTTTCTTTTTTTATGTACATACACAACATTCGATTCACCGAAGATTCCAAGACTTGAATAATCGCGAGCAGTTCCTACCGATACGTCTTCCCAATCCCGATTTGTCAGAATATTGTTTGATAGAGCCTTTTCGTAACGTTTCTACCCACATTGCACAGAATATTCCAGCAATATTGGTGCAACATTGCAATATTTCAGTAATATTGCAGAAACGTTGAAAATACCCTGACGGAAAAAAATTTTTAAAGAAATTTCTAAAAGAATTTTAAAAGAAAAATTCTAAAAGAGAAAACAAATTTATGAAATGCTACAGAAATCTACAAAAAATGCTAAAATTGGAACACTTTTGATAATTTTAGTCATTAAATACATATTTTTGAGAAAAACGAATATTTTTACAAAAAATAAGTATTTCTACGAAAAAAACTAATAGGAATTTTTACAAATTTCTATTATTAGTAGAACTGAATACTTATTCATAGAAAATTTTTTCGCTAGAGTGATTTAGAAATGTGTATAATGTAATTCGTTGTAGTTTGACGCAATTTCACCGAGAAATTCATAGAAACTACAGAAATGATTCACTACAAAAATACAAAAATTTATAAAAATTAAGAAAAATGTCCCAAATTCTTTGTGCAGAATTTTTTCCGCCAGGATATTGCTGCAGCATTACTGACTGGAATATTCTGTGCTGTATGAGTAAAAATTGAACATCTAAATGATTTTTTTTCTAGTCAATTCTTTGCCTGGTCAGTCGGAGAAAAGTTGAAAATATCGTATGAGCAAACGATTATCTATTTACAATACGATTCTTGTTTCTATGTGTAATTATCATAAGGTGGAATGCCGGCGATAGCACAAGCAGAACTCTACATGGCGCTGCGGCAACCGATCGTGCGCGCGAACGTTCATTTTTGACGAGGGCAACGCGTTGCGAGAAGCTCTGAGAAAAATCTCTCTCGCGTGTGCGCCGAGAGATTCGATTGTCCAGTCGAATAACTCGATCGACATCATTTTCCGCGGAAAATGACGGACGATGCTACTGGGAAACGCGCAATGAACGATCTCCGAGTGGCTCTGAACCGGCGCGGCGGCGACCGATCGTGCGCGCGAACGTTCATTTTTGACGAGGGCAACGCGTTGCGAGGCGGTTCATCGCTCTCGCACAAAGATGACCTTCGGACGAGACTTCGTTCGCTCGGCGATGATGCGCGCAGTAATTGGAGCACCGCGCGCCGACCACTCGGCGACCGTATCTCTTTCCGTTCCGATGCCGCTCCATGCCGCGCCATGCCGCGCAATTCCGTGCAACGTGTGCGCGAATAAATTTCCCTGACGAAAACAGTATCCGCGGATTTTAACGATTTTAAGAACATCATCCCTGTACACGTTCCTTCAATGTCAATTTATTGACTTGACGAGCTCAGTTGCGCTGCACATTTACATCTAAATTAGTCATCTTCTACTCGGATTCGTTTATTTACAATGTAAGAAATGTAACAAAAAATAGACGCGCCAAGTACAAGAGGTATCTCACGGGAAATGTTCTAAAACTTTTATTCTATCCCTCTTAAAATCCAAGTATTTAAATTAAACGATAATTTATAGTCAATAATTATCTTGCATAAGTTCATAATCGATTTTAACGCTTTCTTTTGTTAAACACAATAAATGTTTATTGAATATATCGTCTTGTTATACCTTGTTTATTCTTGCTAGATGGCAGATGCTCTCCGGAGTCCCCGGTCGATCCCTTGATATCCGCCGATAAAGATATCTTGGGCCACAAGCAGAAAGCGGTTTGCGGTGGAAGGCAACTGCTTCTTTACAACCTGTCATGCCGATACAGCTTGAAGTTGCCAGCGCGCCGTCTGGAAAATCTGCGAATTATAAAGAAGTTGAAGATAATGCCAGCGATGCCAACGCGACACTCGCGTCATCTATTACAATCAGCAATAAGCTCGTTATTCAAAGGTATCTGGGCCACATGTGTTTTTTGGCATTATTTGCGTTTATATCAACTTGAATTGATTAAAAACAATTTGTTTTTTTTTTATTTGTAAACCTGTACATATCAACCGATTATTGATAACATATAAATAAGAAACGACTTTACCGACATACTGATGAATTATTTAATCATGGAAGTATGCTACATAAAACATATGCTATATATACAGTTCAATTTTAGAAACAAAGATTGAACAAAGATGTTTTATAAACCATTTCAATTTATAAAAATATTATTTAGTTGTTTATGTCTCGTGTCACGGCGTTGCCCGCTAAATTTTTTTGAACGCAAAATTTTCTAGAAATTTTCTGAATAAATTGAGAGGAGACGACGTACTAATTGACATAAGACATATGATTAAGTTGCAACGTGGTCTAGTTCAGGTTTAACTGAACTTTTTCTGTCTAAATTGTGGATATTATCTCTTATCCATGACGGCAACAAGATAAGACAACTGGAAAGATCTCAATAATGAAGTTAACTAACCTAAACTAACTATGTAAAGGGCCACGTAATCTTAAATGGCGATCAAATAATTTCTCCATGGATGTTTTTAGAACGTACAATAGAAATTCGATCTCCATAAGAAAAGAGAAAGACAGGCAACTAAGGCGATTAGAAAAATATGAATGTTTCCACTACTCTCGGGCTTTTTCGTGACCTTAATATTGTTCATGAGAAATTACATATGCTAAAAATTCAGTCATATTCGAAGAAAATTGTATTTGTGTAACTAGATTTATTTTAGAAAAATAAAGTTGGAAAATCGCGAAGTTACGCTTTTCTTAAGAAAAAAATGCTTGAGTGCTGATATTTTGCAATTTTCATTATTTGTAACAAGCTAATAAATACTTTATTTTCATTATTAAAAACATTTGACAATTCTGCGAGAGCTTAAAGCAAAATTCAATTTTTATGAATTCACAAAATTTTTTAAATCAAAATTTCAAATGTGTAATTTTTTAAGATTACCGCTCTTTATCATTTTGCGACTATTAAAAATGACTGAAATTTTACGTTTTATAAATACCTATTAGAGAAAATTATTCGAGAAAAATTACTGGATTATAACTGCGAAAAATTTTGATTATAATCTAAAAATTGACATATGTACCGCTTTTTAAAACGACACGTGTATAAAATGACAAATAATAAAATTCTAAATTATTTTAAATATCGATAAATGTTTAAATTGTTTTAAATCAAATGGTTTGATTATTTGGAAATGATTTTGAAAGTTTTTAAAAGGTATTGCCAGACAAGGTTCCGTCATATGATGATCTGGGGCCCTGAAAAGGGCCAGTTTAATATCAGAAGTAGAGTCAGAAAAATTATTTTTTCGCTGCTTTCTTGGTAGCTGCTGCCTTAGTGGATTTTGGTTTGGGTGTTTTGGTTTTGGCGGCCGGAGCTTTGACAGCTTTCTTGGTTTTGGACAAATTCTTGTGGGCAACAGCCTTTTGTTTCGCTGCAGCTTCGACCTTCCTCGTCACCGCTGTCTTCGCAGGCTTCTTTGGAATTGCCGACTTCTTCTCAGCCGTTGTTTTCTTAGTATCGGATGCCTTTCTTGCAGCAGGTTTCTTGACAACCTTCTTCTCGGCAACCTTCTTGCCGGTGTCAGCACTTGATTTCTTCTGCACGACACGCTTCTTCACCTTGCCACTCTTCGGAGTAGGCTTGTTTATCGAAAGCTTGAACGAGCCCGATGCACCCTTCCCCTTGGTCTGCACCACCGCACCGGACGTGACAGCTGCCTTCAGGTATCTCTTGATGAAGGGAGCGAACTTCTCGCCGTCGATCTTGTAAGTCGAAGCGATGTACTTTTTGATAGCCTGCACGGACGAGCCCTTACGATCCTTCAGTTCCTTGATGGCGGATGTGACCATCTCAGAGGTTGGCGGATGATTCGACTTGGGACGCTGTGCCTTCGCTTTAGATTTTGCCGTCTTCTTCGCAGGATGCGCTCCGGCAGCTGCATTTTCCGCAGCCGCGGCATTACCAGATGCGCTCTTATCGTCCATGGCAATATGCGAAAGAGTTTTGCGGACGTTCAAAGACGAAGTACAAATATAAACTTTCGTTCTAAACGCTCACAGATAACGCTTATGCACGCTCAAGATTCGCGAGTGAGTCCGTGAAGGCGCTACTAGTACCATGAGCGCGGACCATGGAGAGAGACCCTCCCAATCTTGCAGGTAGCAAGCTACTGGGAATGAAAGTGCTCCCGACAATTGTTTCTTGTTTAAACAATATTTTGCACAATGAAGGTCCTTCGTTCGCCACTCAGAATCGTACGAGCAACTAGCTAGTTTCGATTGATACGATTTTCCACGGTCCTCCGCGCGAATGCCCCTCATTTTTTCGCGCTTTCCTGCGATGCGCGCATTCGGCTCATTCGCGAGGCCCGATTCAATCCGAGAAATAACTTAATAAATAATATAATTATTAATTCACCGCGCACTTATGCGGCTCACAAAACGTCGTGATAGCTGTGCTAACCGATCGCGAGCGTTTACTTCGAGCGTGGCACCAAATTCGCGTTGAAAAATTCAACTTTCGCGGGTGGCAGAATACAAGCGTTAGTGCAACACAAAGTAGATACCGATTACAAAGTACATTTGCAGACAATTTTACGGAATAGTGTAAAATGCCATTATCGACCGGGGGATGCACGGATATAATTAGGTTGCAATATTACACGCATAATCATGAAATTCGTGCAAGGGATATCGTATATACGCGGAGGCGACCACCTATAAGCCGCCGATTGCTCTCCCGCAGTTATCCTTACTGGTATAATGAATCCTAGACAATATAACAAAATAACCAGTACATATTGGTATTGACGAAAAATAACGTTCGACGAATGTTAAGCGCTCGTGAGACGCTCGTTTTCTCCAAATTTAACAATGTGAAGCGCAATTTAATACCGTAATTCACTCCTCATCCAAGTACTGTGCGCATTAAGAGAACGTAAAAACCGAGCTATAATCTAGTGATATTTCTATGCAATCAGTTCTACGGATGATACAAATGGTTCTGCATTTGCAAATCGATATCGATGATACACTTGAGTTTCTGTGCCTGGAGCTCAGTATAATGATTTTTTAGATTTGATTTGTGTCCGAGCAACATTTCGATCATTCTTATTCGCAGCGCGCCGATTAAATCTCCCTGCGCGCAATAACGCATTACGTAGATTAATATTTTTAAAAGTGCAATAGGCATATTTTTTTATATGTTTTATGTTTTGATTGAATTTACAATGAAAAATGAGTCACTTTAAATGTAAATGATACATATTTCTTATAATATTATCTTATATTCTAAAGAAAACGTGTAAGGGAGTACTCATATATACCGTAAAAGACCCTCGATTAAACCGAAATATGCGGCGATTTGTATTTGTTTATAAACAGTTTCAATTTTATTATCGAATTTATATAGGAAAATTTGTGTTAAGCAAAGATTAAAATAACTAAGATTCAAATTATTTTATTGCGCAATCCTTATTGCATCTTTACCTGTCTTATTTCTTTGAAATGTTAACGCGTTCTTTTTCTCTACAATTTTATAATTTTAGTACTTCAGTAATTAAATCATTTCACAATTAATATAAAAATAAATAAATAAATAAGTACACACATACACACACGTACTTATATATATTTTTTAAAATTATGATATGATATAATATAATTCAATTCATTGTAATTAAATATAGTATATATATTTTTATTATTATTAGAATTATAAAACATATTTACATCGTTTGCATAATTAAATTTTATAAAATATTTGTATAAAATTAAAACTAAATTAAATTAAAATTAATTGTATTTAACATGTACAAATTTTCAATTACATTTCGTACGTAATATATTTGTAATGAAGCAAAATGAAGAGAATATATGTGTGTGTGTGTGTGTGTGTGTGTGTGTGTGTGTGTGTATGCATGTATGTATATATATGTGTATGTGTGTACACACACACACACACACACACACACACACACACACACATACTTACATACACACGTACAGATACGAATAATTGATCGAATACTAGCATCGAAATAAAATAATATTAAAACCTGCATTCTGTTGATTTTTGTTTTATAGGTTAGTGCATAAGTTTAAAATAGTTCCATAATCTCTCCAACACAATAATACTTATACATATAATTATTATTTGTATTTAATATTAAGTACTTGACATACAGTTTCTAAGAACTCTAATTTCTAAATTTCCAATTTTCAAATTAATTATTAATTTTATTTCTAATTCCCCTAAATTAACTTCCCATTATTAACTTAACTTCTAATTTTCAAATTGTTTATAATTGTTTGAAAAATATACATCTAAAATTACGCTTATGGAAAACAAACATAGATATATGTTAAAATGTTTTACATTGATTGAAATTTTATTTTGTTTATAAAGACGCTGCAATAAATTATTTTATCATTTGAGCAATTAAAATAATAAAGAAAACAATATTAATAACAAGCAATATTTCTTAATTCTTGAGTTATATCTTGCAATTTTTGATATTTTATTATAATTTAATTTAATGTATTTCAATTTAATTCTAATAAATAGAAGTAAAACTTGAAACCGAGAAAAGAATTATAAAGTGTATTAATATTTCGATTTTTCTCAATAATAAAAATACATTTTCTGTGATAAATCTATATATAATAGACGAAAATATTTTCTCTTACGCATAATTGTAGAAAATATGATTTCATACTCCTCATTTGACATTTGACATTAAATATGAGATTTTTCGTTTACTTCTGTTATCTAATTTATATAATTAATGTTAAAACTTTATTCAGTGCCTATATACATTGATATTATGTATTTTATGGTATTTTATGGTATGTTAAAGCGCTAATACACAAGTAAACAAGTGTGAGAAACTATTTGATAAAATTTGATAAAATGGATTGCCTCAACTATCAATAGCCATGTCAACTATAAATACTAGAGTATCAGAGGTTGATTAACTGTAATGTATCATATTAAAGAGCGATTTTATTTATCTTTAAAGTTTGGAAAGCGACATTCAAATAAGTTTAATTTTGTTCCTAGAACATAATCGGTATTCTGTCACTCATTTGAGTTATTAATAGTTATTTTTATTGTTATACATGTATAACTCGACATCCGAGCAGAATCATAATTTCAAAAGTATCTGAATTGGAATCAATCATCTCTTGCACGAAACATTTTAACATATCTCAATATCGGAGTATTGGCATTTTGGCCTTTAATTCCATTTAGAAAAGATACAGGAAGATTACAAAATATTTATCATACATAAATTGTTTTTTGTCTTTTTTTGCATGCTTTCTTCTTGCGTACCGTTGCAATACATTCGAAGTAAATTTCCTTAATCTCTATTTATCATTGATTTATTGCTGTTATTACGTATATGCTAGGCAGGAAAGCAATATGACATGGGTTTTAATATTCTCCATCCTCGTTTGCTACATGTATGCAAAGGATAGTCTTTGGAAACTAGGTAGAAACTAGGCAGAAACTAGGCAGAAACAGGTTTACTATACGCATGCGCGCTACAGTACGCTCGCCTTTCCCTACCACTAGTGCAGCGACCAATCATCGTCGAGTTTCGAGCTGGCCACGCTCGGGATGTCGTATAAAAGCTCACGTAAAGAAAGCGCGCGAGCCATTTGGAGCCATTTCATCGTAGAGTTGTTCGGGTCAAGCAAGATCATGAAATGTGTCGCTAAGAGTACAGAATTGTAAAAATAATTTCAATATATACATTCCATCCTTTATGCTCGGTTTAATGACCTTGTAATTACAAATAGAGTACAGAATTGATTCGCAAACTGCTGTTCCAGCGTCTCGTCCATGAGATCGGTCAGGACTCAGGATTTCAAGACAAGATCTTTGTTTTTAAAACTCGGCTGTTATGGCATTACAGGAGGCTAGCGAGACATTGGTCTATTTGAAGATATTAATCTTTACGCTATTCACGCTAAGAGAGTCATCATCATGTCCAAAGATATTTAATTGACACGTCGTATTCGTGGAGAGCGTGCATAACTTATATTTTTAAAAACCGGCACTTTTTAGAGCCATGAATCTTTTCATACAAAGGATCATCTTGCTTCGCTTATGTATGGTATCGCATTTTACGATTTAATTTTTTTAGTACTTTTTAATTTAATAGCTGTTATTCTTTAACATATAGCATTATAAGAACCCGTTTCAACGTTATAAACTATTTTTTAATTTATTATTTAAGTATCTGAAATGTTCGATCTTGTTATGAATGATCTTTCAAAAAAAATATTTTCTTGTTGATAGTTTTCTTATATTATTAAATATTTTCTAAATATAATCCTTTTATTTCTGAATAGTTTTCAAGACTGGGTAGTTTCATATAGTTTTTGTTTACATTTTTTACTTAAATCAACTTCTATTTTACAAAGGATTAATAATATTAATACTAATAACTGGAAAAATTCAGTATCAGAAATGAAAGTATAAATATTAAAAGTTCTGATTCTTTTCTCGAAGAAAGCAGATCAATTATAAAATTTGATTCAATTAAAAATTATTTTGTATACAAATTTAAATAATTTATTAATCAAGAGTCGCTATTAAATTCAATACATATTCCAGTCTTATTAAATATGTATAAAATTTTGAATATATAATCATCCCTTTATCAAAAATAAATTTTTAAAAGTGAATTTTTTTTTATGAGTATTAAGCAACGCGGTTACGTCATACCGCTAAATACACGAAAAGGGCGATTAACTACATAATTTATTGCATAACACACGTCGAGACCCTACATTCATAATTTATCTCAAGTCTTCAAACGAATATTCGATTCGCAAATATTTATAAACTTACGTTATAATAAAAAAATCTAATGGCACTTTTTTTATATACAAGAGTTGAATGAAAAGTAATGCCTCCATGAGCATTATTTATAAGTAGATAGGAATATTTTTCTAAAAAATATTCCATGAGCATATTAATAAATAAATAAAATAGAAATTATTCTTAAGTGTGTTGATTTGTTGCGTATTTGTATAAAAAATGGTAAAAAAAGTAGGCGATATTAAATAAAAAATTGACTAAAATAAATATAAAATTAGCCTAATTAACAAATCTGAATCTTGTAATACGATAACTTAATGGAATTTTACTTGTTATGATTATATTTCATGCAAATTCTAAGTCATAAAACAGATAAAAAATCAAAACTAAACAAAAACTTAAATATCCTATTTATTATGTATAATGATTTTTACTTTTATGAAGTTCTTTGTTTTTCTTTATTCTCGATTGACTAGAATCAATATGAATCTAGCATTATATGGCTATGTGAGTTATACTGTTATAATATTCCTTCGCGAAAGATGTTTTAGATCTTATTATGCATTAAAAATTTTATATTTTAATTGTATTTTCATATTTAATTTTCTTTACAAGATACAGATTCACGCACTGCACTTTACACGAACCGCTTTATCTATAGGTTTACGATCGCTCCTAACCTCTCTAACCTCAAAATTTTACACATTCATCGTCTTTTAATAACTATTCAACTTGTAATATTTTTTGTTTAATGTAGATTTTATTGAGCTTTGCATGAATAATATATTTATAGCATTCTATTATTCATATTACGTGTGTGTGTGTGTGTGTGTTATATATATATATATATATAACACACATATATATATATATATCTAATTGAATTTGAGAAAGTGAAATAAAAATATTTCTTACAATATGTTAACATTCTTTTCCAATAATCGAGAAGCAAAATTGTTTCAGAAGATTAACAGGAAAAAAATCAATTTGATCTTTTAATTGCAATAGTGTACTTTTCATATATGTGTACAAAATGTGGTTTATTAAAAAATGCAATTTTTGACACGTTAAATTATATAGTAATTGTATAATATAATCATATTAAATAAATTGCATGTAATCTAATGTACTTTTAGCAATATTTATTTAATGTTAACATATTAACCTTTTTGTGATTATGTATCAACAATTTATTTTGAATAAGTTACATAATTGTACATAGGGAATATGCAGAGGGAGATAGTATTGTATAACGAATAGAATTGTTCAAAACGTTGAAAACATTTGTGGCCCTGAAAAGGGCCGATTTAATTTGATAAAAGTCCACCGCTCTTCGCTTAACCGCCGAAGCCGTACAGAGTTCTACCTTGGCGTTTCAGGGCGTATACGACGTCCATGGCAGTTACAGTCTTCCTTTTCGCGTGTTCGGTATAGGTGACAGCATCGCGAATAACGTTCTCAAGGAAGACCTTCAGTACGCCACGAGTTTCTTCGTAGATCAAGCCGGAGATACGCTTGACACCACCACGTCGAGCCAAACGACGGATAGCCGGTTTGGTGATACCCTGGATGTTATCGCGAAGAACTTTCCTGTGACGCTTCGCTCCTCCTTTTCCCAATCCCTTTCCTCCCTTTCCGCGACCAGTCATCTTGAAATTCTACGATTATAAACCAACTGACACAAGAGAGCAGATCTCGAATGACGATCAACTCGCCGGTACTGGCACTTTTATACCGCGCCGAGCCAGCTTCTCCCCTCCATATCAACGTCAGCCAATCAGAACGCACGCCGGGTTTCTTGCCACACGGTGTTAGAATTGAGCCGCGGTTCATCGACAGATGGCGAGGATGCACACACGTGCATGTCGTTCCGAATCCACAGCAAACTCGTTCGGCGTCTCGCATGTATATGTAT
This sequence comes from Solenopsis fugax, assembly GCA_003595255.1. NCBI lineage: Eukaryota > Metazoa > Arthropoda > Insecta > Hymenoptera > Formicidae > Solenopsis > Solenopsis fugax. The sequence continues at coordinate 10,214 of QKQZ01046081.1, read as the reverse complement.
GTATTTCTCGTATGTAGTGTTCGTATCTCTTCCATTTATTTTACAGATGAGCCGCGGCCTGTTCTGATGTCACTGTATACATTCAACCGATCGGCAAAAAAAATTACTATTTTCACATTAATCCTAGACGATTAATTTAAAAAACTTCATAAAACGACTTTAGTGTACATCATTATCAATTTAGATTAACTGTGATGAATTTAACCTTTGTCTTCAACCTTTTTTAACTTTTATGTTCATTTTCATCAATGTAGATTAACTTTGATCTCAATTTAACTTACTCTTTATCTTTTTTCAATCCTTAGAACTAAAGAAAGATAAGGAGTAAGTTAAACTAAGATTAAAGTTAATCTGCGTTGGGGGAAATAGGCATTAGTCTTATTGTTAGAACTAAAGAAGAGGTAAAATTATGCCGATTGGTAGAAATAAACGCGTCTTTTTCACCTGTATTTCTATACTGTCCAATTCTACCAATGTAGATTAACTTTAAATCGATTCGACTTGCCCTTCATCTTTTCTTGATTCTGAGAACTAGAAAAAGATCAAGTTAAATCGAGATTAAAGTTAATCTACGTTAATAGAGATAGACATTTTTACATTGTCTAGGATTGATGTGAAAAACAATAACAGTAATGCATGCTACCGGGAATTGCTCAATCACTCAATGCACAATGTCAAAAGTATATATATTTATGTATGCTTGAATCCTCTAATAGATATTGCGAGCAATATGCGAAAAAAGTACAAAGAGAAGGAACATTTGTTTATGTCTAATCCAATGGAATACAAGCCCAGTCTGTCTCTAATTGTATTTTGCATAAATTTTCTCAGTTGTGTTTTTAAAATAATTCAGCATCAGTCGATGCTGTTGTGTGATTAGCTGTGCAAGAATATATTTGAATTTGATATTTAATTCTAGAACGGTGTGTAAATTTGACGTACGATTTCCATATAGCAATATTATATCATTCAACATCGATTTTATAAGATTAAATTACTATTTAAATTAACAAGAAAATCGATGCTACTACTTTTTTCTTAAAAAATTCTACCAGGCAAAATGTGCAACCTATTGTCTAAGTGCAACAAGCTATACAAGAATGTATTTGGATTTTATTTAATTTTAAAATGGTATCGTATGTAAATTTAACGTGACTTTCATATAGCAATATTGTATTATTTAACATCGATACTGTTCTACAAGGTTATATTACTATTTAAATTTGCGTTAATAGCACGTAGGGAGTAACGATGCTACTATTTTTTCCTATGAATCCTACCAGGCAAAATGAGCAGCTATTGTCTAATAATAAAAGCTAGATCCATATTTTAATCATGATATGCTAATAAATGAAATTAAAAGAACGGAGTTCAGCGTACAGTAACTGCTCTATTAAGGTAGTTGAAAAAGAAAAGTTTATATCGAAGTAGCAAGAGCGAGCGAGAGCAACGTTAGTCAGTACTGGGCGACGCGCGCGCCGACCAATAGCGTTATGTCCAAGCTGTCGTTGAGCGTTCCTCGCGCGTGATTGGTGCACCGTTACCGACAGTTTCTGCTATATAAACGCAGATGTGGAGGAGCCGCAGTTATTCGCTCTTCGAACTTGCTCTTGTGCATTCGACGTACGAAATTTTGCGAGAAAACTAACCATGCCACCAAAAGCTAGCGGCAAAGCAGTGAAAAAAGCTGGAAAGGCTCAGAAGAACATCAGTAAAACTGACAAGAAGAAGAAGAGGAAGAGGAAGGAAAGCTATGCGATCTACATCTACAAGGTGTTGAAGCAGGTCCATCCTGACACCGGAATCTCGAGCAAAGCTATGAGCATCATGAATAGCTTTGTTAACGATGTCTTCGAGCGCATCGCTGCCGAGGCATCGCGATTGGCTCATTACAACAAACGCTCCACGATCACATCTCGGGAAATTCAGACTGCTGTAAGACTTCTTCTTCCTGGCGAGTTGGCCAAACACGCCGTTAGTGAGGGAACAAAGGCCGTCACCAAATACACAAGCTCAAAGTGAATTGCTATTACGAAACGGCCCTTTTCAGGGCCACTCATTATCTCGTAACATTGGAAATTCTCTTGTTTAAAATACCAATCTATCTACAAAAGCGTACACTTAAATTTTTTTCTATTTGGAGTTAAACACAATATCAATTCTTAATATTTTTCCCACATCCTCATTTTTCAGTTTTTTTTGTTCATTATTTGAATTGTGAAATAAACTTATTTACAAATGCTAAAATGTAAACATCGATTAAAAGACATTGGAAATAAAGATTTAAATTTAAAGAATCACAAAAATTTTGTGATAGTCTTTCAAAGTTTTTAATAACAAAATAGAATTTGAATAATTTCAATCCTATTAATAACTGTTTAAGTTGTCAGATAAACTTTGCTAAATTACATTTTTTATTTTACTATAGGAAGTTAAGTATAAAAATCATTTGATTTGATAAAAGATTACATCACCAATGTCTAGCGTTTATTAGATTATAATAATTTTATTAAGTTAACATTTTTTTGTATTACTTTATAAATTATAATTTGACTATAAAATTAAATTAGAAATTAATTTAGATTGAAACGAGAAATATTTTTATATTTTAATCTTAGAAATTTTTCGAGACAGTGCGAGCCCTAAGCAGTGCAATATATCTCTACTGCACTTTTCTTTTACTTAGACAATGATGCTATTTGAAATAAAGTTATCAATTTGTAATCGCAATATCCCTTTGCAGCATTATCCTCATTGAAGAGAAAAAGAGAAAAGATAAACCGTGCAAAAAATTCAGTCCTTTAGGGTAAGGAAAAAGAACAAAGCTAATGTTATTCATGTATATATTTTTATAATACTTTGTGAGTTAAAAATTTGATAAAATATTAAAAACAGAAAATAAACGAATTAATTTACGAAGATAGACGCTTTTTATATGCTTACATTATTGAAACCACAAGAACTAGTTAATGTTATTCTCTTTAAAAGTTCTAAAAATGTTAATAAAATAATTTAAACGAGCAATGTAAAAATAATATAAAAATATATTTGTAATACAATTTTTGTATGCAAATTAGTATATAAAATTATTTTGCTGTTGTATTTTAAACGAATGCTTGTTTATTTCGATGTAAATCGATCATCGTCTGAGTTATAGCTAAAATGCGGATGGACGCATGTGTATATTAATGTGTTGAGAGGTACATAGATGATGTGTTAATGATTAAAAAAAGTGGAATTTTTTCAAGTTGTAAATATATTGAGATAATTACGAATTCGTTCGTTAAATTTTGTATCATATGAAATGTATTTTCATATGATAGCAATAAAATACATTTTTTTAAACGTCCTCTGTGTGGAGGAACTATATAATGCTTCCAACTTCATTTTCTTGCAGCATGCTTGCTGATTTATTCTCAGTGTATCAGAAAAAAAGTGGAGTTGAAAGAGTTTGAATGTACATCGTTATCCATTATGATCCATTACACGTAGACGCAGCCAGACGCAGGCGGTAGCAGGCGGTAGGACGCAGCGCGATGCGCTAACCTCCAATAAAGTAGACGCCACAGGTTAGGTTTAGAAAAAGCTTTGATATCTCTGTCTGTTAGTTCACTATCCTTTTGCTTTCTCAACGTTCTATTGCTCGTAAATTTGAAATAGCTTTGCTTTAATAATAATCTGTGTGATATATTCGTAGCTAAATAAAACTGCAGCATCGTCGGAATATTCATAACCTAAAATGTCCGACGACGAGGATTTGGTTTACGTGAAGAAACAGAAAACTGTTCATTATGGCTCTCTCGAGGAAGCCGAACGTGCACGACTTGCAGCTGCTGTTGAAATTACAGACGAGGAAAAGGATGTCACAAGTGCGAACGATGCCGTCAATGCTTCCGCCTCAGGGGGAAATGTACACATTTCGAATGAGTATATGGAGCTTGAAGATGAAATGTCCAAAGATCGGCAGGCGCTGTTGGAGGAATTTGAACGTAGGAAAAAGGCTAGACAAATTAATGTTTCTACAGATGATTCTGAAGTAAAGAAACACTTGAGACAATTGGACGAACCAATATGTCTATTTGGGGAAGGCCCAGCGGACAGAAGAACGAGATTAAGAGAATTATTAGCCAGTGTGGGAGAGGATGCTATTAAAAAGAAACACGAAGAGGAGGAGAAACCGATTCACACACTCGAAAAAGATACAGAGTCAACTTGGTACCACGAGGGGCCAGATTCTTTGCAAATTGCACGATCGTGGATAGCATGTGAGTCATAATTATATACACAAGTGTGATTTATGCTTTATAAAAATAGGTTTAATAAAAATGTAATTCAAATTTTTATTATTTTTGTACTGTATTATTCAACTTACAATTATGTTTACAGCATATTCATTACCCAGAGCAAAGTCTCGGCTGGATAAGGCAAGGCAAGATCTACAGTTACCTGCTGCAACTCGTACAGCGAAAAGGCAAGAACTTTTAAAGAAGTTGCAAGCTCTGAGCATTTATTGTTCTCAAATCGGAGACAGGAGGCCCATTTCCTTTTGCCAGTTCAGTCCTAATTCAAAAATCCTTGCTACAGCTTCATGGTCAGGCTTGTGCAAGTTATGGTCTGTACCCGACTGTACTTTGTTGCGCACTTTACAAGGACATAATTGTAATGTTAGCTGTATTGTTTTTCACCCAAAAGCTACAATAACCGAAGATGTGGTAGGTGATAATGCAGAACATATTTGCGTGCTGGCATCTTGTGCTGCAGATGGTATGTATATTGTTATAAATTACACATGAAATTATATAATGTTATTTTATCGCATCTAAATTTTATAATAGGTACTGTAAAATTGTGGGGCGGTGGCACTGGCGAAGAACCATTAGCGGAAGTGGAAGGACATGAACCTCATAGAGTTTCCAAGATAGCATTTCATCCATCTGGACGATTTCTCGGCACATGTTGTTACGATGCATCCTGGCGATTATGGGATTTGGAGCAACGAGCGGAAGTACTTCATCAAGAAGGTCACGCTAGAGCAGTACACTGTATTAGGTATATTTTTTCGCATGTATTTTTAATTCATTATACATATGTTGTTCTATTTTTATTTTATTTATTTACATGTTTATTTAGCTTTCAATGCGACGGAAGCGTTTGCGCCACAGGCGGTCACGACTCTTTCGGCAGAGTATGGGACTTGCGTACCGGCAGATGCATAATGTTTATGGAAGGTCATTTGACGTCCATTTTCGGCATCGATTTCTCGCCAAACGGTTTTCACGTAGCGACAGCGAGCGAGGATAACACCTGCAAGATATGGGACTTGCGAAAGCGAACCTGCATATACACGATACCGGCACACACGAACTTACTGTCCGATGTGAGGTACCAGAGAACAGAAGGACAGTACTTGGTTACAGCGTCTTACGATAGCACAGCCAAAATTTGGTCCAACAAGACGTGGCAGCCCCTCAAAGTGCTACCAGGTCACGATGGAAAAGTCATGTCTGTTGACGTGTCACCTGATCATAAGTTTATAGCAACTAGTTCGTATGACCGAACTTTTAAATTGTGGGCCCCAGAATGAAACACTTGAGGAAACATTTCTTTCTTAACACCTATACTATAAATATTATAAATATTTATCTTAGCACTTTTTTTATATAATGTTGCATAAATATGTAAAATATAAGAAACATTCTAGTAAAAGTAGTATTTAATTTGTTCATTATATATATTGTAATTTTATTAGTAATAAGTTATTTTTTTTAATGTAATTCTTAGTAAATTAGCATGTCAAATGTTTATTAGTAAATTGGCATATCAATTTCATCTTACAATCATGTAATTTTATATGACTTTAAAATTAATCTTGAAAATAATGTTTTCTTTAATATTGAAAATGTATTTTTCATTCTCTGAATATTTGATTGCATCCGAAAATATACAAGAATATTAATGTTCACCCTATGCGTTTCAGAGAAATATGTCTTCCATGAAACGGGTTTTATAATCGCGTATAAACTTTTGACGTTATTTATAACTGAAGCAGCTGTCCGTTCAATAGACGCACTGTTGTGCCGACGTTTATATCGTCCTCGACGAAAGAGTCGCGAACGTGTTAACTGCAGGATCCAAACTCTAGTGTTTAGAATTTGTCAAGTGCATTTTAAGACGAGTACTGAAAGAGAGGAAAACTTTACTATTGCGTTATTAACAAATTTTCAGCGAAATTTTGAAAACGACAATACATCCTTTAAAACTTCTGTTACTTACATCATTGTACTGACGGAGAGAGAATCTCTCTTTAGAACGTAATTTATCTTTTCCCATTTTCAATTGTATTCAAATGTTTATATTGTGTCCGAAATATGTTTTTGCATTTGACAAAAATATTGATTATTCTTAGGATTATTTTCTTAGAATTACTCTATTATAATAATAGAGTATAACATACTCTTTGAATTTATAATAATTTATTATATTAATTTATTAATATCTCGGTGTGTCAAATGTATTAACAATTATATCTTTATGACTCTAGAGTGACAGTTATTCTATAAAATAGTATCACAGCTATCATATAGCTATGATGCCGAGCTATATTCTTATTCTATAAATGTAACAATTTTATAAATATTTCTGTTGTCAACAAATTATACTGATTTGTAGTTACAATTTTAAATTTTGATTCGATATGTATATATATCAAGAATGATGAGATAAAATAGTATTTTATTTAATTTATAGTCTTTCATGCCTGAGTTTGTTTCAATCTATATTTCCCAATATCTGATAGAAATATCATGCTTTTTCTTTAAAGCTCATTCGTACTATTTTATAAACGATTCTAATTATCCCAAGATCACAAAAGTTTGACGCAATTGATTTATGCTGATCCTGTGAGAGGTAAAGATTGATAAAGCCAGGTTTCGCTGCCTTCTTCAGCGAAGTCTGCGGCCGCGTGTCCATCGCCTTTCAAAACCCATTTCGTCGTTAATAGTCCATTCACTCCTACCGGACCACGTGCGTGGATTTATGCTGATCCTGTGAGAGGTAAAGATTGATGAAGCCAGGTTTCGCTGCCTCNAAAGATTGATAAAGCCAGGTTTCGCTGCCTTCTTCAGCGAAGTCTGCGGCCGCGTGTCCATCGCCTTTCAAAACCCATTTCGTCGTTAATAGTCCATCCACTCCTACCGGACCACGTGCGTGGATACGTGCCGTAGAAATACCGACCTTCGAAAAAGAATTATACATGTATATTAGTGGAAAATTAATTTATCAATAATTTATAAATTACTTATTTTTTTGTTTTGTAAGAATGTGTGTTAAAATTCAACATGTTGTTCCAAGTAATATTATAAATAAAAAAAACTTTGTTTTTTAAAGATAGTATTAGTTTGTTTTGCCTAAGGAGTCTCATCACCTCCGCTCCAAGACCGAATCTGTAGCCATCTGAAAATCTGGTGCTGGCATTATGGAAGACACACGCGCTGTCTACCTCCCTCTGGAAATGCGCCGCTGTGCTAGTTTGCTCGGTGACAATAACGTCAGTATGGCTACTACCATATTTATAAATGTGGCTAATGGCATCGTCGACGTCCGAAACTACCTCTATAGTGCATTCGAGTGCACCATATTCTATTCGCATGCTTTTGGCGGCAGGCGGACCAAAGGTTAATAATTCTCTCAGTTTTGGACCGGAATTGATTTTCACCTGGAAAATACTCTTATGTTATACATTTGTAATAAAAATTAACGGTAAGCAGCATAAAGTTTTGATTATTGCAACAGAGAAAGAATTTTAATAATTGAAATATAAGAAATTGATATTCAAACATTAAATTACACTATGTAAAAAATTTTCTTCCGCTTATATTCCAAGAAAAGATGTGGGAAAAGTCAATATTTTCTATTCCGTCTCAAAGGAGCCAATATATATCTCGATGTAACTTGAGTACAAACTTCCGACATTTTACAAAATCCTGATGAAAAGTTCTTGATGAAAGTTCTGCTCACGAACGCGAAGTACGCGAAATACTGCAGCGCGACACGAAACAAAGAAATTAAGAGAGAAGAAATAAAAGTTTTCTTTAATTCTTAATCCTTTAGATTTTATAGAGTTACTATTGTACATCCTTTTTTGAACACGAATATAAAAATAAACCAATATAAAAAAAAAGACCAAAAAATTATATATTTACATTTAAAGTTATATTTTTTCAAATACTCTCAAGCGGAAAAAGCTAACTTACCCCTTCTTTATGCAGCATGCTGCAAATGTCACTAAAGAAGCTGCCATTCATAAGACTTTCATGTATCAGTAACGTCTCCATAGCGTTGCACGCGGCGGGATAATCGCACTTGGAGTCCCTGATAATTCTCATGGCCTTTGCTACATCCGCATCCTTGTCGATATAAACATGGCAGATACCTTCGGCATGTCCTAAGACGGGTATGTGCTTAGACTGCTCCTGGATCGTGCGGACCAAGTCCGAACTGCCGCGAGGGATGATGAGATCTATATGCTTCTCCATCGAGAGAAGATCGCTCACGTCCTCCCTCGTAGACACAAGCGAAATAGCGTTCGAGGCACCGAATTTCTCCAACGCTTCCTTTACGAGTACCATCAGGTACTTGTTGCTGTGGGAAGCTTCCTTACCACCCTTCAGGAGAAGCCCGTTGGCGCTGGACATGGCCAGGGCAGCTACTTGAGGCAAGCTATCTGGCCTCGATTCGAAAATCACCAACAGCACTCCGATGGGCACCGTTATCTGCTCCAATTCCAAACCTGTGGCTAATCTGGTCCTACGAAGCACGCGACCTACATTGTTCAACGAATCATGCGCGATCTGATGCAGGCCGGAACTTAGGGATTTCAGTTTTGCCGGCGTTAGAGACAGACGCGACAGCAGGGCCTTCGCCAGATTTTTCTTGCTCGCGGTCTCCAGATCCAGCGCGTTCGCTGCAAGAATCTCGGATTGTCTGGACTCGAGTAAGCCCGCGAGGATGTTGATGCACTCGACTCGTTCCTCTGGACATAACGCCTGTAGCAATCTACTGCCGACGCGGGCTGAAATTTTATTCGTATTCGTGAATACATAATTGTCAAATTCAAATGTCAAAATTGTAAAATAAATTGTAGTTTAATAAGTGTTCCGATTTAAACTATCCTGATCTTATTTTGCGATTTTGATGCTGATGTATAAGATTCATAAACAAACTCAAAATCTTAAAGTTGAAAAGTAAAGGTACCATTTTCGGCGACCACCTCGACAGGAGTGGACGAGCCGGTAGCCTGCGTGAAGAACGTTCCGATTTTTCTGCCCGACATAATGCTCTTAATAGCCTTTTCTTGTGTGCCGTTACAAATGACTACCGCAACGCCACGATCCATCGCCCAGAGAGCAGCGTTGACCTTCGAGTCCATGCCGCCTGTGCCTACTTTCGACTTCTGTCCGAACTTGATGGTACCCCTCAGATCGGAGCTGAAGGTGTGCAACATCTTCGCGCCATCCTGCCAAGGTGGAAGATTGTAGATTCCGTCAACATCGCTCATTAGGACTAGCAAGTCTGCTTGGACTTCAGCTGCCAGCATAGCTGCCAGGGAATCGTTGTCCTTAATGGATATTCCTCGTCTGCCGCCACCGCCGGCAATCTCCTCGTCGACGTCTGGTGGCGGAGATACCGCGTCATTTGTGTTAATGATTGGCACGATGTTTAGGCTGATCAGTTCGCTCAATGTGCTGAAGAGATTCTTCCGCGTCTCCTCGTTATAAAAGTCGGGCTTGGTCACCAGTACCTGGGCGATCTTGACTCCATACTGGGCGAACATCGCGTCGTACAGGGACATAAGGCCAGACTGACCCACCGCGGCGGCTGCTCTAGGTTCCAACATAGTTCCTATATATGAATATAATAGTACAGGTAAATTATTCAACGTTTTTTCTCTTTGGGGAGGTATGTAATGTCAACAAGAAAAGAGTCTACATAGCACTGGGCGATTTTTTAAATAGTTGAAAGCAACTTTTGAGAATCGTTACAATAAAAGTAAGAAAACAGACAATTGGCAAGACGTTGAAGAAAATTGTTCTCGAACGTGTGCATCGATCGGAAGATATGCTCGACAAAATTCGCGAGACAAATAGAATCCCACAGGAATTTGTCGTCGAGCAGTTGTTAGCTCAATATATATATTATATATATATATATATGTG
>QKQZ01046076.1:0-14114 GCA_003595255.1 Solenopsis fugax | reverse complement strand
CTTGCGATAGTGGCGCCATCGGGCGGTGAGGCTAAGTACTTATCGGACCACCCTCGTATAAAGTCGGTGTGAACAACGATATAAAATATTATCTAAGTTACAACTAAAACAATTTTTTTATTTCAATAAAATTTTCTCATTTTGTATGTTTTCTTTTTAATCTTTGAGATTAAGTGTTATATTCTATTGAAACTTTTTTGAATTAAACGTTTAACATGAATTAGAAAGTCTTTTGAATAAGAACACAAAGACAGTTTTGTTGACACTTGGATTTCGTTGTAAAAAAATTAAAAATATCAACACTTGCGTTTTATTAAAAAAATAAAGATACTACCACTTGAGTTTTATTTAAAGTAATATTATTAGTTTTTTAAGAATTAAAGCTACAACCATTTGGGTTGGAATAGGAAATACAAAGATAGTATTGAATTTTATTTGTTAAAAGTAGTACAACAGCTTTTTATTTCGAAAAACAATATATTCTCTTTATAATGGGTGTCATTGAAAGACTTCATACATTTTTTTAAAAATACATATCACTTAGGCTGTATTAGATTACACAATTTGATGATATTATTTTTTGAGGATATGTACCTATTTGGGTTTTACAAAAAAAAATATTAGAGGCGCACATACACGTGTCATTTTTTGAAAAGGTAATTTTATCTTTACCTCCAAGTTACAATTTCCTTCTCCTAACAGGAAAATTTTTAAAAGTTATAAATGATTGCAATAAAAACTTGGAAATAGTAGCGCAATGTAACAAAAATTGCCCCAGAGCTATAAAAGTGATTTAAAAACTTTTACAAAAAAACTAATTTGTCATATATTATATAATGTAAGTTATATATTCCCTCTATATTTTTCAACTTTAATTTTTATTTGCTTGTATTGATTCAAATCAAAAAAGAAACATTTTCTTTTAGATTAAATTATTTAAACACTTATTTTTAAGAAATAAAGATTTATAAATAAAAATATGAACGCATTGTTTTTACATATCTTAAATTGTTTTCTTCAACAGCGATATTATTTAAAAATTATGTAAATAAAACGATATATAATTTTATTTAAATAAATTTAAAATTAAATCATCTTTATCTTATCTAAGATGCGTTTACACGTAATTTATTTTATCTTTATCTAGATAATTTTAAGTTATCTAAACGCAACACTACTTGTTGAAGATCGTCCAAACTCGAAGGAGCGCGATATTTTTAGTCTTTCAACTTTCAAAGTCACCTTTCTCGGAAACGAGGTCTTGTTTGAAGAAAAATTTTTTTTCCGAAAGAGAGAACGTGACACTTTTGATCGATTAAACGACTGTTAGCAGATGAAACGTTATTAATTATTGCTGCAAGTATTATTGTCGGAACTGAGAAGAAATATTGTCACGTTTTAATTGTACGCGCAAGTGCGTCGGAATAATTTCAAACAGGAACGGAACTTCAGTGTTCAGGTTTTACGATGATTGCGACGGCCGCATGTACTTTACATGAATTTTCGCACGAGATGTGTTTATGCAAGAAGAATAGTAATAGTAAGACCGAATACGTTTTGCATTGCATCGACCCACGCTGAATGCGAAGTTGGCTCGCGTGATTTCACGCGGTGCGCAGATAGTCCTTATCGACTAACGTAAACAAGCGAAGGTAACCGAGCGAGATATGAGTGGCTAGCGTTTTTGCGGATGCCACGTTGCTACGAGGAATCGCCTAGCTCGGCGTTTAATCGCTGTGACGCTAGACCGCGTGGCGTGTTTATTCGCTGTTCACACTTGAACACCGCGCGCCCGTGGCGAAAATTGTTCGTGATAAATTGTGTTCATATCTGTTTGTGAGGAATTTTATCGGCGATTATATTGTTAATGAAGAATTTCATTGATGTTTATACTGTTTGGAAACATGCTGCAAACATCTGATAAAACACGTGTTGAATAACAATTTTACGAACACACTTGAAAAACTATAATGGAAATGTTCGAAACTATGTCATTAAACGACATTAAAACACTTCATAAGAAACGCTTCGAAAACAATGATGTAACACTGATTTCAGCGAGCATCAAAACAATCTCGCAACAATCTCAAACGTTTTGTTCATAAACAATTAACGAACATCTATAACATGGAGATTTCTAAGGAATACTACGCAGCACCGCCGCGAGGCGTAGTTCTCATAAAAAAATTTCTCATGCATAAATAAAAATCAAGACACAATAGAATATAAGGCACAGTATTATGAAACTTTTCATCGATATTTTTTTATAATAAAATAATTCTTTGCGAGTGATACGAGTGCTCAAAATTGGAGTCCAAGACAAAAGTAAATGAGAGATATATTTTGATGATACAGTTTTTAGTTCTGCCCAAAAATTAATTCACACAGAAATCTGATAATATCTACACTGAAAAAAAATTATTAAATTTTAATAAATGTTTGTTTTGAATAAAATATGCTTGCAATAAAATATTTACTTACAATACATAAATATTTACTCAATAAAAAAAATAATTAAATTACTTTAGTGATTCTTGTATTAAATATTTATTTACATTTAGTAAATATTTCATTGCAAGTATTCAAACAAATGTTTATTAAAATTTAGTACTTTTTTTTCGGTGTAGCATCCTGATGAAAATAGTCTTGTATTGAAAGTTAAGCGCGAAATGTTGTGTATGTTTCTGGAATGTTACAAATGTTCAAAGGATATTTTAATAAAAAATCCCCCGAACATTTACAATATTCTTGTCAACTTGAAAACATCACACAATACTTCTCGAACACTTATCAAATATCTCGTAAACAATTCCATGTGTAAATTTCCACCTCGTAAATACTTCAATAAACGTTTCAAAACTCCAATTAAACATCTATTCAATCACTTGAATAAACATCATAAACTTTTAATAAACATACTATTTTCGCCAGAAGCAACCGTAATTACTAAGCAGACACAGAGAATAAAAGCAAATCGGAGCGGAGGCGCCCTCGCGAATTGACACAGATCATTAATTGACGTCGACGAACGGGGCCGATGACCGTCTCTTCATTTCTATCTTGAGCTATTGCCATACCCGGAAAACGAGCGTTTCGATATAGAGGGATAGTACACAGTAAAAAATATTTTGTATTTACATTAAAATCGGTCCTTGTTAAAATTTTGGGACTTGAATTTTTAAAGACTCCTACTAGCTCGATTGTCAGCAAAGTCCACGTTGACAATGGCGACTTCATTCAAAGCGGAAAAAAAGAATCACATTTCACATCAACACAAAACTCACAAACAAATCATATATGTATACATTTAATGTTTGCGTGAAAAATGATATGTCAAAAAGCTAATTATTCTTGCAATATACAACATTATTTTTCTTTTTAATGTTTTTAGATTTAAAATAATTACCATATTATTAAAATACATCGCGTGCGCGCACGAAGACTTTTGTAATAATTTCATAATATATAAAAACAAATATTTATTTCAATTCGACAGTTGTTAAATACCTTGATTTCCATTCTTGATTAGATATAATTCGACATATATGCGCAGAAAAAAGATATTGCTGAAGTATAATACGTAAAAATTTAGCCAGATCTGTGTGTATGAAAATAATTTAGATCAAAATTATGTAAAACGCTCAAACTAATTGCTAGAACGTCAACATTTTTGTTTATCTTGCTTGAGCGTTTCTTTTAATTATTTTGGTCCAACAAAATTATTTTCAAATCTGTATTTAACTAAATTTTTAAGTATTTTAATAAAATATTCTTTTCGGTGATTTATTTATCACCGAAACGAAAGAGAAATTTTCCGTATATCTTACAAGTTCTATCGATTACAAGTATTTTACTGAAAAACATTTTTATTTTAGAGAATTTTCTGGGTGTATTTCTCTGACTTCATCATTCAAAGATGGCTATGAATGAAAGGGTCCTTAAGCTCTTCTACATGGAACATTCTATAATCTACATGAAGAGCATAAACATAACATAAGATCGTTAGACCAATGAGCATCCAGAGCTAAAGTCGCCATATTGATTTACATAAGATTCTCATTGGTCCAACGGTCTTATACTATGTTTTTGCTATACTATACATTTTATATAGTATGGGTTTTAAAGGGACTATGAATACCAGCCTTAGTGTAATCATACTAATCATAACACAATTTATTGGTAAATGAACAAAGAACATAAAAATGTTGTAATTTTGAAACGTAAATTCTAAGATAAATGAATAAAATATACATGTCGACATATTATATATGTTAATTTTACTAAAGAAATATGCTTCCACAATTTGTTTTCAAATTGTGCTAGTGTTATATATATTTTCTTTGTGTTAATTTTTTACATAATATTTGTATTACTTTCTAACGTATTATATATTCATCTTCTGTTAAATTAATAGAAAAATTAAGATGGACCGTTTGTAACATGTAAAATGTGTTAAGTTTAACACAAAGTTTTTTATAGTGTAAAGTACAGAGAGAAATCGTGGTACAAAATAAAATGTAAAAGAGTGTACGGTTTATTATAACGCACTCCTTAGAGATATTTGTATTCTACGCATTTCTTTTCTTTGAAATATCTTGCCGACTATAATTAGTTATAACATTTATACACAATTTTTTTTAATATAAACAACTATAAATACTTTCTAAAGATGTTAAGATATATGTAAGAGTCTTAATAATTTTCATATATCTGTACATACACAGAGAGAAAAAATTGTAGTGGTGGCAACTATAAGGGGCCAATCATACAAATTTTGTTAATATAATTATAATATATAGTTAAGTGAATTATATTATAGTTATTCCAACTAAATTAATGGTTAAGAGAACTAATAAAAAATAGTTGTAGTATACTATATATTAAAGTAATTACAACTATTTTTTATTAGTTTTCTTAACCATAAACTTGGTTGCAATAACTATAATATAGTTCACTTAACTATATATTATAATTGTATTAACAAAATTTGTATGGTTATCCCCTTATAGTTGTCACCACTACAATTTTTTCTCTCAGTGTATATATAAAAATGATGAAAATGAACGACAAATGCAAATGATCCATAGTTAAGGACCAGGAAAACAAAGATGCACGTTAAGTGAAAAATATAATCGAAAGATAACGCGCCAATTCAGATTACAGAAGTCATATTGTGCTCCGATTACGCAATCGCTCTCGTCCATCGTCAAACGTCGTCGGTAATTTTTTACCCAATTGACACTCCGACGTCACGTCACTCGAATATAAAGAGAGAGCCTTGTTGTAATCCGGCCGCTTCCCTTAGAACGCTGCGCATTAAGTGAGCTTGGCCGAGCAGCTCGTTTACTCGACGACACGATTCGGCACGCGTAACGCGGGACAATATAGAACGCGCCGCGAGCCAAACGATATATTTTCAGTGCACGCGTCAGAGTGTTCGCGCGCGTACGTTTCTCAAAAGCGCATAATCGCCTCGAGACGTAGAACGGGCTATCGATGCATTCACTAGGTCGATATGATGTCTCCATCCGCAACCGAAGGTCATTTATCGTATGATAAACGCGTAGAAATTATAATCCCCTCCTCTTCCGCTCTCCGCCTTCGCTCAGCGTCGATCGTCATCGACGTGGACAAACGATCGTAATAAATGGACTTAATAACTTTCTTTTTAGCTGTTTCCTGGCAGTTCTCTCTTAAAAATGAACGTAAGTGATCATCATCAATTAGTTACCGTCCGTATATCAATAAATAATTATACGCTGCGCAAAAGAGGACTTTAATTTTTTAGCCGCTGCACGTTAAAAGGCTACTCTAAAATTATCGACAGAATAAGAACGTAAAGCAGTGCCTTGTGCACGATAACGCAGCGTTAGTATAAATTCTTCAGTACTTCCGTCATAATTTGCATAAAATAACGATATTATAATTAACGGCAAGAAGCTTTGACTGATTAAAATGTCAGCTGCTTTTTCTCCTGAACCTTACTAAATATATATGTGCAAAGTGCTCTATAATTTGCGATTATTATTTTAATAATGAATACTTCGAGTCGATATTACCGCGGAAATATTATGCGAGATTCATTTATCATCAAAGTTCCTGCGTTGCATATATTCCATAAATTGCGAAATATTGTGATTTGAGCAATTTGAACAGGAAATATATTTCTCTTTACAATTAAAATGGAAATTAAATAGGAGGAAAGATATAATGAAATTTTACTTTGTACGACATTAGTTATTTCACAAGCACGAATATATATTTACGATACGAAATTGCACTTTTCCTTTAAATATAGCTAAATGCTTTTTTGCATCGATCGATTTTTCTTGACATTATACGTATAAATATTAAGACAAGGTCATTAAAGGGAGAACGTTTTACAATATTTCACTTTTCATATCTGAGAGCATACTAAAATAAAAAAGTATGAAATATCTCGCAAGGCATTCACTTTCCTTGCCAATGGTCTTGCCTTAACAACTATGTTTACATTACAGAATGACGAGGGAATCGATTTTGACAAGAAAAAATATATATATACTTCAATTTAAAAGAAAGCGCAATTTTGCAGATTACAGGTAGAGATGTGCGATTTATAAAATTATGCATTGCGACTGCTATCTTTCTTACGAATCGCAGTAAATGTGATACACATATCGCGATTTTTATCTTTATATTTTGAATTATGCATAATTTTGTACCATAAACACAATTTTAAATCGCGTATTATTTTATATCGCAAACACCATTTTAAATCGCATATAATTTGATGAAATAGAAAATTATGTCGGTTTTTACTGCGCGTAAATCAAATCGCTTGCGATATAAAAAGAATTATATAGAATATTTTGCTATACCAAATATGAAATAATAGTTAATATAAAACTTGAAATTATTAAATTAAATTAGAGGAACTAAATATTAAATTAATAATAAACATATATATATATATATATATATACATATGTATAAATATTTATTCACAATATGCGAAATTTCTTCCATAAATAAAAACTTATGCACGTAAATATAATATTTTTTAATTTATTTTCTTACTCTTTTTTAGTTCTACACTTAAATACATTTTACTAAATTTTCACGAATCAATAAAGACAAATTTCAATCAGATTACTTAAATCATGTCAGATTGTGAGAATTTTTTACTTTACTATTTTCCTATAAAAATATTTAAGAAGTAAACACATGATTAATTATAAGTCTGATTTTGCGATTAAAAATTACATATCGCGTTGCGATTCAAGAAAGAAAATTGCGACAAATCGCAAAATTGCACATCTCTAATTACAGGTACATTATTCCTTCATCTTTAAAAACTCCGTATGTAAAAGACATCTTTCGAGTTGTTGGAATTTCCGGTCGCCGTAAAACGTTTGGAAGAAAGACGAGCCGTCCGGCCAGAGCGGTCGGAGTATCGAAAGAGCGGAGCTCGTTTGCATCATGTGCGCGTGTCGTCAGCTTGGCCGAGTTTTGCCGTCAGGTCAAACTCGTGCGCGCCACGAGCCAACCCACACCCACGTGCGTCGTGCCGCGCCGCGTCGCGTCGATTTCGTTGTGCATTATTTTCGGCGCGATGCGTCGTGGGCTATCCGGAAGAGCCTCCGTCGTCGCGATTTCATCTAAACTTGAGTTTACAATAATAAACCTTGAGTCATAAGAAATTAACCATTACCATCAAACACCAGGGTGTTTACTTTAAAATTTTGTAAAAGAATTTCCTGAGAATTCTCGGATTTTCCAAGAATTTCATTGAACATTCCAAATAGATTAAAGAATTTTTTAATGCAGCTTTGAAATAACTTCATTTTATTACAACCTTTTAATGCTCATTTAAATAAATTATACAATCGTGAAAAAAGCCATCACATGAGTTTTGCATATTAAATTTGAGAAAGTATTACAAAGAAAAAATATGAACTGCAATAACTCCGATATATATCGCCTCCTATCTAAAACTTAATTATTCAAGTATTAATTATTATGTTTAAAAAAATGAATATTATAATAAAAATAATAATTAGCTCGTATGCGAATAATAAAAATGAAAATGGAGAGATAAAGGCTGCAATACCGAGCAAACAACAAAGATAACAATTTGAATAATATTGATATGATTCAGAAATCCATTGTAACAATAAGCAAACGTTTCAATTCGAGAGTCCTCCTCGGGGCAGTAATTAATATTCAAATAAGTCATTTAGTAAAAGGTTAAGATTGTATAAATTTACATTAAAAACCTGCTATAATAAGTTCGTTGGTAGTTTTTGATCAATGAGCATAATATGGGAAGTGACAAAAAATTAACATAATGAATAAAAATAAATAATTCAAAGGGAGTCTGCGACGATAAATAATGTGCTTGTAAAATAAAAAATAGTCCTGTTGTAAAACAAGTCACAATCTTTTCGTCGTTTCCAAATCGCGAATTGATCGAATCTGTATTTGTCCAATAATCGTTAATAAAGTGTCAAATTGTCAACTGTGAATATGTGATCGCTCTGTATTAAATATTACAATTTAAAAAATCAGAATTAAAATACTATGTACTCAGATAATTGTTGCGAACTATTTGTAATAATTACTTACATATAATTTTTGCGAATTTTAAAAGTGCAAAATGTGTTGAATCTGAAGTATCTTTACTGCTCCGTGTTTTGAAAAATTAATTATCTCAAAATAAAAACGTCTAAACTTTCTAAACAAAATTAGACATACGAAATATTTAGTGTTTTAAGTTCTGATTTGTGTTGTGACTTGAAAAACCCTTAAAAAACTTGCAGCTTTGCCATATAGCGCATTCCATAGCAAAAAGACCAATCATGTATAGAATATACAATGCGTAGATAATTTGCAAATAATACTTATAAATAAGACGTAAAATAAGTCATAAAATGTGTTTTTAAAGTTTATTAGGGAATAAGAAAGATAAATATATAAAAAATTAATGTAATATTAAAGAGGTTAATAGGTGCAGATACGTGCACTTTGTGTGTTCTGCGCAGGCGCAAATGCTGCCTCCTAATTACAGAGAATCTGTGCTGCGGCATTAATCCCGCTAAAAGTGCCGTATATCCCAAACAAACGAGATGTACATCAAACTGAACAAAGAATATAAGAGCTAAGCACTTCTATTTTGTTGTACTCCATTAGTTACTACACGTACGTGTATATCACGAAATAATCGTTGAGCCTTTTACACTCACTGAAATAATCATTTTACAGTAGGTTACAATACATGATTGCGCTACTTATTACATCGACAAATCGATTCAATTATGGTTTCATTAATATTAACAGCAAAAAAATTAAAATCACAATACAATACTAATGACATAAAGGCACATAACAAAGTAATTGCATAAATTAGCTCCCCCCTCTCTCTCTCTCTAACTCCTATTTTTCTGACTTCTACAGCGTAAATACTCGCGCAGTATAAAACAAGAGTTATTCTAAATGGCATATAACAATTTGTTTGCAATGATCTAGTTCACTAAAAGTACAGAATACGAAACAATTAAACATTCAATATCAATTTAGAATGATGTTATTTATATTTTAAATAAAAACTCGCAAGTCACACAGGATTATCCGTGAATTACATGGATGTCTATACCATATTTATTGCTAATCGATTGTCGACATTTTGTATTCTAGAAAAAATGATCCAAGAATCAATGCTTTTGGCAGAAAAAAAAGTAGAATTTAAATTTAAAAGTAAAATTCCAAAAATGTGTCTAAGTTTCGAAAAAATCCCTTTAAAAATCCATGAGATTTCAAGGATAAAAAATTAATTCCTTGAAAATTTCAGATCTCAGTTTTTCCGGTAGTAAACACCCTGAACCATAGTCAAACTGGAGGAGAATAATCGACTATAATTGGTCAATTTCTTGTGGCTTCGGATTTATTACTCCTATCGCAGACCCGCGGGTCCCCGAGACGATCGGACAGTCAATCTCTCGCCCACATGCATCGCACGGAGGCGGCACACTTTTGCAATTCGTTAGCCTTCGGCGGATCCTTGGATACACACGAGGCGCGGTCGATTCGCGCGGTCTGTTAGAGAGTCGCTAAAAGCTGCACGATTATTAACGCACGTTATTATTACCATCGCTAAGTATCGACGCATCCGGAATTCCACCGCGATACAAAACGCGTATTGCTTCTTATGTAACTTGAGGAAACGAGAAGTTCTGAGCCGTTTAATAGGAGGAAAATATAGTCGCGAGATAGATGAATAAATATTGATTGAATAAAAGTATTTGGAATTGTATATATTTTGTATATTTTGTGTATGTTTTATGGAGAAAGATTAGATTATATGAACGTTAGGAAAAATGCAGGACAAGAAATTGATTCGAAGAAATGGGTAAAAATAAAGAGGTACACAGTAGGGTGTGGAGAAGTTAGACAACAAAAGGTAACATACTGCGGAAATTATGGAAAGAGGGAGAAATATCATAGACCGAGACTTCCTTAGTATGGAGCTTTCCACACCCAAAGCTCCCGTAGGTGTGAAATTCCACACCCAGAATTCGAAGTATTTAAATAAAAAATATTTTAATTTTTGACAAATTTTAAGAAATTTTAAGTAAATTTGACAAAAAAAAAGTGATTTGATTATAACGTTGCATGCTGTAACACATCCAACAAAAAAGATAAAATACTTGTATGTTAGTGAAACCACTTGCACCTCCCCCCGTTTGAATGAGGTACTCCACATCCAGAAAAGTCAAAAGTCTCCATCCCAGAGAAATATAGCTAAAGAAACAGGAAATAAAAGATGAAGGACAAGAGCGTTGGATAAGGCAATTGTAAAAAGTGTGATAAAGAAAATGTATAGATTAGAGGTATAGATGTATTAAGACTGTATTTAATAAATTAATAAATAAGATAGGATTGTGTAGAGATAGTAACAAAGATTAATATTATTTATGTCCATTCCTATCCACGTAGATTAATTTTAATCACGGTTTAACTTGCTCTTTATCTTTTTCTAATTCTAAAAATACTATAACCTATCTAAAATTTCGGTTTTCGGTTTTGGTTTCAGTCGAAATTGATCACATAACTAAATATTCATTTTCGGTTTCGGTTAAAATTAAAAAATATTATTTCGCTCTATATCGATTTTATAATAAATCTCGGCTATTGTGTATCGGTATATTAGCGTCACTGCATAATGGTGAGTTATTAATATATTAATAACTCACCATTATATAACAAATGATGGCGTTTAGCAAAAAAAGCAGCTTTGCAATTGTTGTAAAAGTCTTTAATATAATTAGTTTATATATTTAGATCCGACAGGAACTAAAGGCAAAAACCAATCGTATTAAAGAATCTTACATCAACAGTTGTAAAGCTACTTTTTGCTGAATACAGTCAATGATTCCATCACTAGTAACCACTAGAGGTGCGTTCCGTTATTCACTCAGAGTACTAAAAATCTATAGTACACCGTTAAAAATGTCATGAAATGTCATGTTTCAATGTATTTTTAAGTTAAACATTAAAAAAAGACATTAAATTTAATGTATCTATAACTGAAAAGTATTATACATGAAAGTTAGTGCACTTTTGACAACTTTAAATGCTTCTTAATGTATTCCTGGTGAAAATTTTTCTCAGAATTTTTCAGAATTTCTATATAATTTTATAACTTTCTCGGATTT
Organism: Solenopsis fugax; assembly: GCA_003595255.1. Taxonomy (NCBI): domain Eukaryota; kingdom Metazoa; phylum Arthropoda; class Insecta; order Hymenoptera; family Formicidae; genus Solenopsis; species Solenopsis fugax. Next base: position 2,421 of record QKQZ01046076.1, on the reverse strand, counting down.
TTTTACGGATTGGAACACATTTCAAAAATACTCAGTCTTTTCTCAGAATTTTTTCATATATGTTAATTATGAAATAGCCTAAGATTTCTAAAATTTTTTGTTCTATAATTTTTGATGAAATATTATAAAATCTAAAAAAGTTAAAAGTATTTCTTTCGAAATTATCGGATGAGAAATCTTAGAATATTTCAGAATTGACATATATAAGAAATTTTAAGAGAAGATGTAGACTTTCTGAGTATTTCTGAAAAATGTTCCAATTCGTATAAAAATTATGAGAAAATTTTCATCACGGACCTGCTTGAAATTTACTTACTTTATATTAAATTCTGTTGCTGATTTTTAACAGTGTATATGTAACTATAAATTTTCAGTGCTCGCAGTGAATTTCGGAATGCAGCCTAGAATTCGTCTCTTAATAACGGAGATTGCGTTCCCAAATACACTGTCAGTACTGAAAATCTATAATTCACATTATGTACACTATAGCTTTTTCGATAATGCCAAAGACATTCCAAGTGAACATAGACTTGTTTTGTTTTGTAGAATCTTCTGTACGGTTCAGCCTCCCTCTTTTTCCTTTCATGTTAAAGAAAAGGAGAAAAAAGATGAACCATGTGAGAAGTTCAGCCAATGAAAAGAAGCAGACATTACAATACAAGGATCGCATTACCACACGGAACAAAACAATTTTGCTGAAATACGGATGTAAAAATAATTATGTTGAACCATTTAAAAAATTGTATCGAATGTTTAACTTGATTGCTAAAACGTCAAAACCGTTTACAGCAACATTATCATGCTTGGACGCCCTGTTGCAAATTCTTGTATGTTCCTGTCCGAAATTCGTATGTGAAATTTTTCCTACAAAATCTTACAAGACCTTCCTTATAAAAATTATACAAATTCTTGTGAGATCTTGTAAGAAAAATGTTCACATACGAATATCGGACAGGAATATACAGGAATATACAGGAACATACAAAAATTTGCAATAGGGCGTCCTACACAATTATTTTGATCACTCAACATAAAATTATTTTCTGATCTGTATCTAGCTAAATATTTAGAAGCTGCAATAAAATAGTTCTTTGCGTGCACCTTCTACTCTGATAAACTTCATTATCGCTAGACATTCTACATACCTTTGCAGTGCCAGCTTGATGTCGAAGGTGATGGTGGTGCCGGTATCAACGTGGAAGATGTAGAGCATGTTGCTTGTCTTGTGGTTAGGCGCCTTCTGGCGACACAATGCAGACAGGAGTAGAAACCACTAAAACAGCCTCCGTCACGGATCTCTCTCTTCCTCTCTCCACCGTGGGCCCTAGACAGCAGCAGGATTGGCCCTCGGCTTGGACGGTTCCCTTAGTCAGCTCGCTCGGGGCCGTACCCCACGTTTTCGATCGTTCGCGAGGACGGCCCCTCCAAGACTATGCCGCATCGATCAACGCGATCCTCGCCGTCGATCCCGAGACGGAGTCCCTGAGTGTTGTCGCGCCGCGTTGCAGAGGATCATCCAGATACCTCTTTCTTCCTGTCGCGCGCGCGCGCGGAAGTGGGCGGGATCTTCGATTCCCGATCGTCAGGAGACCGGAGAACTCGTATCGTCAACGCGTCTTCGAGTAGCGTCCGCGCGTCGTCGTTTCCTTTGTTCTCCGCGCCGCGCGACTGCGAGGGGAAAGTCAGCTCCTCGCTAAGCGCGCTCGAGCGTTCATCCGCTCGAAAATTCGCTCCGCGCTGCTTCCACTGGCCCGCGGGGAGAACGACGAGAGCGACGTCGTTGTCGTCGTCGTCGTCGTCGTCGTCGTCGTCGTCGTCGTCGGGGGTCAATCGCGCCTTTCGCCCCTCTTTATGTATATCTCTCTCTCTTTCTTTCTCCACCTTATATCATAATCCCTGTGCGATTCACGTCATCGAGCTGACTCCAAGCGCGCCGGGAATTTAAACATCCGATATTTATTGTATATCACAGTCCGTCTCATGCGGGAGACAGAAAAAAGAAACGAGGACTTGGGATCCTCTCCGTCGCGCTCACACCACCACTGCTCGCCCTCCCCCCCCTCGCGGAGCGTCGTCGTCCGATCGTCGAGATCGATTCAGTTTTCTATAGTCGCGCGATGCGTCGCGCTACGTCAGACTTGACGAAAATCTATCTGGCGACGCGAGGCGCACAGCGATCGATTTCGGCGAGACGGGGCCTCAGTCGTGGCCGTTTTTTCCGCGGATTTCGGAAGGAGATCCTGGCTGGCGAGGAGGGCGAACTTCGCTGCTTCGAAGTCTCCTGTAACCGCCGAGCGACGCGTGTATGAGCGCGAGCGTTGGCCGTTGAAACGAGCGTAGCTGCTGCTGCTGCTACTGCTGCTACTGCTGCTGCTGCTGCTGCTGCTGCTGCTGTTGCTGTTGCCGTCCGTCGCGTCGCGT
>QKQZ01046071.1:0-14122 GCA_003595255.1 Solenopsis fugax | reverse complement strand
CTTCCACCCTTAAATTCCGGACAGGAGCTTTGTGGCCGTTAAGGGGTGGCGTGGGTACGACGCGGCGTAGACGGGAAGGAGGAGGCGGGGAAGGGGGAGGAGAAGGAGGAGGGAGGAGGAGGAGGAGGAGGCGGCGGCGGTGATGCCGGCGGTTTCGCTGTGCCGTGGAAGTGGAAGTGGCGTGGGACTCCACCACACCGGCCCGACCGCGCGCGTTTCATCCCCGGGAAAACCCGTGAAAACCGCCACTTGTTGCGTTACCTGCTCTCTCTCGGCGTGCCCGCGATTGAACGAATATATACGGGACGAAGTATATACACCGCGTGTATTTGTACACTCGACCATCCCCCTCGTTTCCACCCTCATCACCTGACTTTGCCAAATCGCGCGAGCGCGCGCGCGCTCATATTATATAACACGCCGGCTGGCATCGCCCCGATGAAATCGGGGCACCGCGAAAAAGTTGAATTATGTTAATGATGTCATGCGGGTAGCTCGTTTTACCGGCCGACGCCGCGTAACGCGCCGCGGCTCGCGTTTTCAAACTTGTTGATCAAACGGCTCGCGCGGCGCATTAAATTGGAGGGAGGTTTGATGCCCTCCCAGATCTGTCCACGCGAAAACACGTGACCTAATAATAAATGGTATCTCTGCGATCCTTTAACAAAAAGGAGAGAGAGACGGACGGTATGGTATGAGAGCATGACTCAGCTTCATCGCGGACGTTATTCATCACCGTGAATTCAAGTCTCTCGGTTATATGTTACATCGCACGATCGGGGGGGTATCCACGGGATTTCTATTCTCGATCGCGCGGCTCCACCTTGAAGAGAGAGTTCGGAGGAGATCCCGAGATTCCAAAAATCGAATCGACGAAAGGGGGGATCAATGAAAGGGGGAGGCACGATAGAAAATGAGGGGGAGGGGAACGGTAAGCGCGGATTTGCATTCGAAGCGTGCAATTTCCGACAGTTTTTCGCCCCTTTTTGCGAAAGGTTCCGAATTTCTCCGGCCCGCGGTACTTGGATAGGTAGTAGCTCGCGATTCTATCCCTCCCCTCGCCGTCCTTCCTCGCGCTCGACATAAGGGGTCCACACCCTACACTTACAATCGGCTAGACGCAAAAAATGTCGACTTCGACGTCGACGTTTCGAGAGTAAAATGTTCTCTCCTCTCTCTCTCTCTCGCTCTTAGTCTCCTCGCGCTCGCTCGCTCGCTCGCTCGCTCGCCGTGATTTTCGACGTAGGCGCTGATCACGGGGGTAGGTAATATCAGTGCCCCGAGGCCGCCACCGTCCAAACAGCGCGCATAAGGGCTACGCCGATCATGCTACCGGGTACCGAAGCGCCGAATATCGAAATTACCTCCCTCCCCGCCCCTACCTCCCGCCCGCGGAACTAAGTCTCGATCGATATAATCATCGGTCTCTCACCTGCGGCCACGAATCGATACGCGCGCGCTCACCGTGCGCTGCTCGTGGAAAAGGTGGCCCATACTCCGTCGAGGGAGCCAAAGCAGGCAGGCAGGGTTGAGAGGCCGACGGCGGACCAACGGCGGGGATGGCGAAGAGGTATATCTCGAGAGGAAACCGCTGCTGCCATGAATCTGAAATCCCATTCAGAGAACCGAGTTCCGAATTCCATGATCGAAATCTATCCACGGAAGATTCTCTCGATACTTGCAAATGCAAATCTGTCTTGGAGCCTTACGGTGTGTATAAATTATCTCTCACATAACTTTATTAAACACATTTCTAATCTTTTTATATTTCTTTACAGATTACGATGTAATATTAGAGCGGTTATACTAGTACTCTTTCACTTTCGTAAATAGTTAAGCATCGACGGTCGGTTTATAAGCCGAAATCGCGCAGCGACGTAAGTAATGATTCACCTCTAACTTCAAATATTGACAATCGATTAAAAATTAAAATTGCGTAACGTTGCTTTTAGAAGAATTTACCTTTATGACGATTGAACATTGATGAATTTAATGAAAAATAAAAATCTCCATGTCAGAATTGACAATATTGAGAGGAGGGAGGGACTGGACGTCCTACAAAATCTTCATCCCTTATTAATTCCCGGAGACGAGGCGTTGCATTTTTCATTACTTCTTGTTATAGTATTATCTCATCTATTAGGAATGACAGTCGATAAATAATGTAGCTTCCGTACTATTGTAAGAGCGACGGTTCGGTAAATGACGTAAGGAGGTTAATCGAGTCCTTGCATCGCGATAAAGAGACTCCGCCGCGCCTACCAGACTCGATTTCCGAATCGAGACACTTCTGTTATCGATCGTACGCGTAACGCTGATTATTATTCGCGACAGCACACGTGCGCGCCTCGCGAACGTAAAGAGCATATATGAACTCGACTTACGGGCAGTCCGATTGATCTGTAGATCCATTCTTTTTACCCGAACTTCTTACACAGTTCGTCTTTATTCTTTTCCTTTCCAACGAGAAAAAAAAAAAAGAAGAACGGATAAATCGTGCGAGAAGTTCAGCTAAAAAGAACAGGCTCATTAGAGCGCAATAAAAAATAATTGTGCTCGACGCAGATTGGATTTCAAAGCGCAAGACTCGGCGCAAGTAAGTAGAGTTAAATAACTATAGTTGGACAACTCGAACTAGACTTGTGTAACTACGGCTGTTTACTCTGTAATTGAAAAACGGTATGTGGTTAACGACCCGCCGCGTGCGTTCTAAACTATAGCATCGAGCAATAATTGCTTGAGCGATACACATTTCATGAGCGCGTCGTTCTTAATTATCGACAGCAAAAGTCTTCACGCTGGCGCGTTTCCGCGATCGCCGTTTCGATTCACCGGGGATCGTTCAAGGTAGTGTGTTCGACACACGAATTCCTGGGTCAGCCGCGGTTCCATTGCAGATATGCCATAACGAGACAATTGCGACGGTACACAAGTATACGGTGTAACGCCACGCCGCGTCGGCCGGGGCCGCCCGCGAGCAACGTAACCTTCGTTTCATGAAATCCCCGTACGGCCGCCAACCGACTTTGTCGGAATAAAAAGTGGGATATTAAAATTGCAAATTAACTTTTGTGGCGATCCCAATCCCTCCTTGCTCGCCCGCCCCGCCAGCCTCCCTGGCGATTCGCGGTAGAATGTGGTAACGTCGACGAAGCTGAGCTTGCGGCGTACACAGGCGTGCACCTATGGGGCACGTACACACGGATACGCGCAGCGCGGCACAAAGAGATGTTTTAAAAAGGGCGGCCGTAAAAATTTCATCGTAATAACCTTAGAAATTTTATAGAAATCGTAAATTTGCCGGGGCGGCGCGCTCGCCGTCCGCCCGCGAAACCAGCTGCAATATTTAAACGCCCTTCAGAAATAATTGGCCGACTGGCTGTTCCGCGGCAAATGGTCCGAATGCGGGAGAGAGGGAGCAAAGGGGTTAATTACTGCGTTAAAAAAGAAAGGAGGAGAGAGAGGGAGAGAAAAGAGCTACCTTTGCTACGTTTGCGCCTATGCGGAAACCGACGCGAAATTGGGAGGCAAAATTGAAGAGAAAATAGGTAAATGTAGTGGTAGAAGAAAGTCGTAGCTCTCCTAAAGCGACACCCCCTTATTTTTAGGAAACTAAACATTAAGTTTTACTAATAATAATAATAATAATAATAATAATAATAACATGATCTACTTAGGTAATTAAAGAAATAAAATCTCATATTTAGTTCATGGTTTTTTAAATACAAAATTTAATAAAAACGAATTCTTCAAAAGCAAGAATAAAGTTTATACGATTTTCTTTTGCATAGCTTAAACAATAGCGAGTATATTGACAATATTAGATCGTTTTACATGTTTGTAGCGTCATAAAATTGTTTTATTTCTATTTTTCTTATCATGTGATTTTGAACATGAAATTGAGTTGCAAAGTAAATCATATTTCAATAAGACAAATAAGATAATAAAAACTATACAAAATAGAATAAAAAGTATAGAATTATGATATTTATCTATCAATTGTAAGTTAATAACCTAATCAAATCTTTATATGTTGCGTCTTGCAGAACTGTAAGGTATTTGTATAAATCGACAATAAATGTTTTACATTGAAGTGAAAAACTTCTAGGAAACATATATTAAATTAAGTAAGTATTTTTTTACAGATGACTCATGTTAAAAGAAAAAAAGGAAATTGCATTATTGTCTACTATGTCGGTTTTGGGACTCGTTTTTGCTTACCTTACAAACTTAATTATTGCAAAATTCGAAAAATATTATAAAAACTGCAATATCATCTGATAAAAGCCACTTTCTAGATTATATTTATGTTTCCAAAGTTTTATTTTTAATAACATAATAAGAAAAGGTCAACTAGCGAGCAGACAACCGATGTTATTTATATATAATTGATAGTTTATTTAATTACAGGAACGTTTCGGTTTTACTTAACCATCTTCAGTCCAAATTTTTAAACAATTCTCGAATTTACATTCTCTACATTGTTTAAATGATATAATCGATATAAAATTGAACAGACATGACAAATGACGTAATTAAATAAACTATCAATTATATATAAATAACATCGGTTGTCTGCTCGCTATAGTTGACCTTTTCTTATTATGTATTGTTTTTGCTAGGTCGAACTAGATATTGATATTATTTCTAATTTGTTTTATTTTTAATTTTAGCTTAAGAAATATAATCCAAAAACATAGTGATATGCCAACATTGGCAACCCTCCTGTATACATTTCACGTTCTAGAGCGATGGTCTCGGATCAGATCGAGAGAATCAGATTGCAAAGATAACGCGAGGAACGGGATCGATCCTCGTACGCAGGATCGAGCGATAATCCGTCACGATCGAGCCACGATATTCTCCGGTTGTAAATTCTGCGCGTACGCGCGCGAACGGAGCGAGAGCGCGAACGCGCGGGATAATGATACGGTATTTCTGGCATTCCGATAATCCGCCGCGATAAATCACGCCTAAACGGACGCGCGCGATGCGCCATAAACACACGTTGCGGTGCGCGTCTGTCGGTTCCGAAAGTCGTGAAGATTGATGATATTTTATAAGTTCGTCGGGGCGGCGCGGCGTCGAGGACGGTGGAAAACGTTTCGCCTCAAAAGGGAAGAGTCCGTAACCGGCCCGCGCGCGCTCGATGACTTACTTCGAGAATCCCCTTCGGTATCGTTCCGCAAAAGATTATGAATATCTTTCGCTTCCCCGCGGGAGAGATTCCCTGCAATTCCGATTATTGAGTTGCTTTTCGGAAACCGAAGATGTGCGAAGGCGAACACCAAATCGCGTGTGAGCTTGTAAATGCTGCTTGTTTAAATATAATTAAAACGATCTCATTGTTTAACTTGGGTATTTAATGAATGCGAACAATTCTGCACCGTACTCTCACCAGTCTTTAATTTTAATTGTATTTATAATTAAAACGTTTTAAAAAGATCTCTTTTATTAATATTTAAATATATAATTCATCTATTTGAAAATATGTACAATCTTTTATGAAATATAGATCTACAAATATTATAATTATGTTGAACTATTAAAAAATTTATACGGACGTTATATATGGACGTTTAAACTGATTGCTAGACTGTCCCAACTTTTTACACAAGTATCGTCACATACTTAAACCTCTCACATAATAATTTTGATAATCCAACATAAAATTATTTTCTGATCTGTATCTAGCTAAATTTTTAGATACCACAGTAAAATTGTTTTTTCCGTGTACACTGAAAAAAAAGACTGGTTATAACTACCAAATGTATAGTATAATGAAATAGTATAATATCAATTAAATATTTGATCAATGTAACCAAAAATAATTTTACTTTTTTAAATATTTAGCAGCTTACACCAGATTTGTGATAATACTTACTAAACATTTAGTAAAATAAAATTATTTTTTGTTATACTGACAAAATATTTAATTGATACTATTTCACTATACATTTGGTAGTTATAAACAGACTTTTCGTTTCAGTGTACAGGAAAAAGAAAATATAATTTTTGTATTCACTCTCTTTGGATATTCCAGGTAGATATATATCACGATGGTGGCATCTATAATATAATATTCGGTATTCATACAAAGATGACGATGCGTTTAGCTACGAGAAGGAGAAAAGTCAACTTATTGTAATACATTAATTTTATAAGTCGCAATTTTCGGGAAAATTTTTTAGGATGCAGTTTAATGAAGTCGTTGGCCTATTCATACTTTCGAAATGACCCTAACAAAAGCCTCTTACTCCATGCGCTGCTTTTTCCCTTTTTCGATACGGTCGAACGTAATTTCGACTGTCCTTAACCCTTTGTAAATCGCCCGTAAGGCGCGGAACGAGGAGCGGTCCCGGGACGAAACCTCTTTATCGTTTATGTCGCGGGGACGGAATATGTGTATATACATATAATGTCGCGGCCGCAAAGACATCGAGAACCGACGTCAAACGTCCCGTATTAAATTACATTGCATTTCCATGGCGGATAGACGAGGGACGCGGTGCATATGCATACCTGTCCTTTGTCCGGCGCGATGCACCGAAACGGTGTACCGGGTGGTCCGTCGCGGAACTTCTCTCCGTTATAGCGGGAGTACCACGTCTTCGGAAACCATGGGCGCTATAGACAGATCGAGGTAGCCAACTACCGAACCGAATTAGAATTTCTTCACGCCGCAGCTGTATCTGCGGTTGGGGACGGCGATTCGCATTGAGATGACATCTCGGCGTTGACTACAGGTGCGATTGGTTCGAGACGATTCCGAGAGATCGCCGTGAGTGATCCCGCGTGCTCCCGAAATTCGCACGCACCCAGTAGATCGGGAGGGTACACCGAGAGGCGCGCACACGTATACGAGGCGTCTCTGGACACGTGGTAGTTAAATCGAATTCCCCTGCTGTCCTGTCCGCCGGAGACACAAAGCAAAGGTTGCCGGAGTGGATGGGTCGCCCTGGGCGACCATCTAGCAAATTGCGGTATCTAAGTGCCCGCTGGAAACGGTTCGCTTTATCGCTCGGCTCTCGTCGAGAATTTCGAATTTCGGAAAGTCGCTCTCTCGCTCACTCCGAGGCGCCCGACTGCGCGCGTGCGGACGGACGACGGAGAGAAGATTCGCTCTAAATCGCTAGAGTGGCGGAAACCTCGGCGGATTTTCATTGCTTGAACTGCGTCCCGTCGTAATAATTAATATAAAGTCTCGCAACGTGAGTAATGGCCAATGGCGTCGTGCTCCGCAGCGTGGACTAAATAATTGGATTACTTAACGTATTATAACTTTTTTTTAACAAGAAGGAATGACAAGTAGAATGTGGAAAAAAAGATGCCCCTATATTGTGCTCACAATATTTTTAAACGAGATGAGACACTCATGAATACTTCAACATTACCTAAGAAATATTCTTTTGAATCGAAGGACATTATTTTGTTAGTTAAATGCAGCATTCGCAATTGTTTCTTTGTGTGCTTAACTGGTATACATACACGTACCGGTGTCTTAAAAAAATCATACCTTTGATAAATATTAAATTCAATTCAATACTTGTTTAAAAGGAAATTGTTTTAACTGAAAAAAATATTTTGATATAAATATAATTATAAAATATAAAAAATTATTTACGTAGTATGATCGGAAAGTTACGCATTAACCATGAGAGATTCGATTTGATTCGTAGCATTACTTTCACTTGGTGATCACTCGAATGTAACTCATAAATTTCTAACGATATTTATGCTATACATAATGTATTTCAAGCTCATTGTATTTCAATAATTATTCATGAGAAGTGTTACTAATTAATTTTTATAGATGCGAGGAGAGAAAAAACATCAATAATAAACAATTTCTTCAAATTTCCCTAAATAAGCGACATGCTCAAATAATTTTATTACAATTTAATATTTTATTTCTTCACGGAAAGGACAATTTTGCTAAAATACAGATCTGAAAAATAATTATGTTGAAAATTAAAAAATTAATGTTGGACATTTAAGCCGATTGCTAGAATGTCAAAGTTTTTTGCAGCAGTATATTATTATGCGTCTTACGTTTCTTGGACATCATTATTTACATAATTATTTATTTGATAGTCCAGCATAAAGTTATTTTCTGATCTGTATCTAGCTAAATTTATAGGTACTACAATAAAATTGTTCTCTTCGTGTTGGATTCGCCATATTCATCATTTAAAATTTTTATGTCTTATTTTTGTATTCAGCGATCCCTCAAAATATTAAAACCAACTAGACAATATATATCCCATTTCTCAAAAAAAAAAATAATTTTTTTAGATCGGAAGGAGTTAATAGAGAAATAATAGTTCTTGCGAGAAAACATGAATTAAACGTGAGGTATGCCATCCGTTTCGTTCCGATACGCTACCCAACCGTGATCCAACAGTGTGTTTAGCATTTAGATGCGAATCGTGCGAGACCCGATAGTGGTGCTCGCGGCGCAGGTTTAAAACAACAACTCTTAGCGACAGATCAGGGCGGACGGACCACCGGGCTGGGGTGGGCGAGGGATCATTAGGACGGATTTTCCGCCGCGCGATCCTCTGATTGCCTCACGTACGACGGTTACGCGCGATCATTCGGTTCGATGATAATTCCTCGGGCACTCCGTCACGTCTGGCTCTGGGGACGGGAGAAGGAGAGAAAAAAGGAGGAGGTGGTGGTGGCGATGGACGGGACGGGGCGAGGACCAAGAGGGTGATCTCCTACGATCGCACGCAATTACATGCTGAATCTTTAATGGAACGTTTCGAGCCTGGAATTAGTCGAATGCCACGGAAAGCCATCGCCACGTAATGCATCGCGCGAGAGCGGGCCCTCCTTCTGGGTCTTATGCCTCAGATACGTGAGCCGTGGAGACTACCGTCCATCTCTTACGAACCTCTTAGGCGGATGGGAAATCGATGGGGGCGAGGTGGATCCATTGAAACGCGTTTGGACGATCGCATACTTTTTAATCGAGGATTTGAGTCAAACTATTTTAATCCACTGCCGAAAAAACTTATTTATAGCTTCATATTTGTAATTTTCATATTCTGCACACTTGTCTTCCTTAATCTTTTTTAACTAATTTTATATTCCTCTTTTTTTTTTAATCATTTAAATAACGAAACAAAGTGAAGTATTCGACCGATAACGTATAATATAAATTGAACAAGAAAAGCCTTCTAGAGAAGGGGTTTAATATCTAGATGCAAGTCAGCATCAATCATTATTAAATTAATTTTAATTTAATAAAACGTGATATTACTCATTCTTATTTAACTTAGGGCTGTGTTATGTCTGAAAAGTGATCAGCGCGCAGTTTCGTTAAATTCGAATGGGCATATAAAATCACACAAACAAACATAGCACGAAGATCTAGCTAGGACCGTACAAGGCTTTTCTTATTTAATTTGTATCATTTAAATAATTTTAGATTTTCAGTAATCTGTAATATATCATTTCAACTATTTGTGACTTTCAGAAAAAGTTTCATCTCTTGATATACTAATATAATAATATTGCTCATAAATTCATTTCTTCTGCGTGCCTGCAAAGACAAGTACGCACGCGCGGACGAGTAAACGCGTGAAAACGCCGGCTGACGCTCCTCGTGGCCTCGGCCGCCCAAGGTGTACGCCCGTACCTCCTTTTTCTTTCCACGGAGTATTATTCCGGCATTATTCAGAAGATCGGAATGCAGGTGTACAGTTACGGTTACCAGTAAACGCGCCGTGCAGGCCCCGCGGTTGACAATGCCGCGACTTCTTGTCACAGGGCCCCCTCCCCCGCCGGACTCACATTCCCCCTCGTCCTCCTCGCCCGATCGTCGTCGTCGTCGTCGTCGTCGTCGTCGTCGTCGTCGTCATCCTTTCTCGTCCATTCTTTTTCACGCGCGACTCTCTTTATCCTCGCCAACGTTCTCCCCCTACCACGCGGCCGCTACACGACGCGTGTCTTTAACCTCGTCCACCTCATTGTCGTGGGTTCGTGGGTGCGTTTGTAACGTGCGCAACGTGCTCGTACCTAGGACCCACGAAGACAATCGATAACGCCGTCACGATCGCGGAGGACACGCACGCTCTCCTGTCCCCTTATGTTAATGAGCTCTTAATATTCCGCGCGTCCGACTTCTTCTCCTTCTTCTTCATCTCCCTCATCCGCCGCACTTCATCGTCTACTCGTCGTCTTCCGTCCCCCTCGCACGACAGGTCTGAGCAATGTTTGCCATTACAAAGCGGGAATTAATTCATCTCTTCTTCGATCGCGTGGCTAAACCCGTTACCAAGTCGTTACCAACTTTCGGCGGGTCGTCATTTAACGCGCATAATAATCGTGCTTGCGAGAGCTTTCGCGTGAACGCATCCCGAAAGTTAGATCCCGGTTAACGCGCTTTCTTAGCTTTCGAGCTTATAGACTGACTTTTCGCATTTTTGTCTCTGTATTGTCAATTGTGTCCCCTGTATGGAGACGATTAGATTATTTCTTTTTTCTTCTTTTTTTTTTTTTAGGATGAACCAATGCAAAGGAACCGACAACAATCGCCAAGGATTACGCAAGTTCTTCCGCACTGCGGAGAGTACGACGCGTCTATGGATTTGGCGAGTACTTTCTGTTCCGAAAACAGAGGCCATTTTTCTTGGAAGCAAAACAACAAACTTATGTAACAGCCGACTCGTTGCGGGAGATGAAGACTAAGTTCGCGAAGACACGAAGGAATCACGCGTTTAACAGTCCCGATTCCCTCCCCGCCTCTCTCGCGCATTAGCCGTTTCTCTCTCGGCCCGAACTTGCAACGGACCATTTATCATCGTCCGATAGATCGACCGCCTGCCTCGATCGAAAAATTACCATCGACGCAATAAATAACGCCGCGAATTACTGGACGTCTTCGCGGCTCGCGAAGATTCAACGCTTCAATGGTTGTCAGTTCGAAATACCACGAGAGAGGACAGCTCGCCCGACGAATTCTCATTTGTTTGATCGAAATGCTCGTTAAAATTTGATTACTTCCGTCGTTTAAAAAATCTCTCTCTCTCTCTTAAATACAATCTCTCGCTAGAAGAAATAAAAATTGTAAGCTCTTTATGTCCGTCTATTGTATCAAATGTAACTTTATCATTTTCCATTTCCTCCTCCACTTCTTTCCCAAAATCTATATCGTGATTCTATTTCTGCGAACAGCAATCATGAAAATGCATACGCAAACCGTTCTTACGACGCACGTCGAGAATTTTTGCGGGAATATTTAACAGAGTTTATTCTGTTTATTCACACACAGAGATGCTCTTCAGTCCGGAACGAAATGATAACTTACACACTAGTCGGCTTTCGTTTCTTCGGGAATCGAAGAGGTTGACAACCGCCATTTGGAGCACGCACACGAGAGAGAGAAAGGGAGAGAGAGAGATAGAGAGAGGGCAGGCGCGAGGAAATACGCGGGTATAAGTTAGCCGTAAGTAAGTATAAGCGTCGCTCGATCGGATATCTCTCTGGCGCGTTTAAGCCGGTAAGAGACCCGATATCATTAATAATAATTATACAATTACATGTAGGTATACGGTGTATCCAGGCCCCGGTATAGTTTAGTGCCGTGTTATTATCCCGTTCTCGTCTGGAAGGCGGCGCGAGAGAGCACCGGGCTCTCTGCCCCGGTATAGATATATGTTATTACTTATAATATTTCATCTTCGGAATTGGCGGTTGCGCTTTGTTTATGCCATGGGAACGTCATAGGCGGTTATAACTAAGGGTGGAAAACGGGCCCCGCGCGCCTCGCCAAAGAACGAGGCGTTGAATCGCGGGTGCGCGCGGGCTCTGCAAAGCGGGTTGCAACAAACTCGCAACGTTGCACGGACCGACCGACCAACCAACCAACCGACCGACCGACCGACCGACCGACCGACCGACCGACAGACCAGAGCCGTTTTTTTATGCGCTGCCCCTTACACCGAACACCACTCACGGAAACGTGCTTTTGCGGCCAAGTTATACGAGCGATAACGACGGTGCCTTTTTAAACCGTTCGCCGCGCCCGCGTTCACCCGTAGAATTTAATTAAACTTACGTACCCTCGCGAGCGCGGGGACCGCGACTGCTCCTCCCCCTCCCCTTCCCGTGCGAATTTTTCACCCAAGAATCGCAACGGCGGCGGCGGCGGCGGCGCGCAACGCGACCGTTTTACAGTTATGCAATCATAATGCACGTAACTAAGCTTTGACTGTCGCTGAATAATGCAGCCAGTTCCACGTACTCCGCTCGCGGCGCAGAAATATTATGTACACAGCGTGGCGTCGTGTGTGCAAATAGTAACGCTACGCGCGCGTCTTACAATTCGATCGTATCGCCCCACCTTTCCCGAGCGAGGAATGAAACAGCCGTAACTCCCTTCAATTGTCATTCAGTAATTACTCGGAAAATGCGGTATGAAATGAAGGGCCCCGGGCAGTAACACGATGAGCCGCGCACGAGGGAAAAACCGTGTGAGGCTCGGAACAATATGTTTATGCTTAGCATAAAGACCATAATTCCAGACATTCTACGTTGGTAACAAAGGTAAAAGAATAATTAGATTGGTTCCGCGGTTTTAATGTTTTCATGCCACGTACGAGATTTTCTTTTCGTTTCCTATCATACGCGAACAATAATCGTTTCGCGATTTCTATGATTTTCGTCGATTTATACATGTATAGAGGAAAGTCACCAATACAGGCCTACCCCTCCTAAAGCGGCACTCCCGTATTCTCGGAAACTAACATTACATTGCGTTAATACTAATAAAAACATATTCTGCTTAAGTAATTAAAAAAATAAAAATCCACAGTTTATAAACTCACAGCTTTTTTCTATCTAAAATCTACTAAAAACGAATTCTTGAAAATAAAATTTGCACGATTTTTTTTTTTCTTGCATATTTCAAACAATAGTGAGTACGTTATTGATAATATTAGATCATTTTACATGTTTGTAGCTTTCTAAAACTGTTTTGTTTATATCTCTCTCTTTCATATTTTTCTCGTAATGCGGTTTGAAATATACAATCGCAGTCCAACGTAAAACGGAGCACTGTTCCAGTGAGAATAGACAATAACTACACGGAAAGAACAATTTTACTGCAGCATCTAAAAATTTAGCTAGATATAGATCAGAAAATAATTTTATGTTGGGCTATCAAAATAATAATGTAGGACGCTCAAGCATTATAACGTTGCTGCAAATAGTTTTGACACTCTAGCATCCAAGTTAAACATGGGATACAATTTTTTTAAATGGCTCAATATAAATATTTTCACATCAGTATTTCTGTAAAATTGTTCTTTCCGTGTATGAAATCTTTAACTACAATGTTGACAGATATTTCTTGATTTTTTCATATTTTTCTTATACTTTAAAAGAAGAAAAATAGCATCGAACACGACAGATCCATTAATAAGATTTAAAAAAATATATAAAGTGAGTTTATTTCCAGCTTTTTAATTTTATAAATTTTATTTATTATCTATATAAAACATATTTTATTACTTTGTTATCTCAATTTATTTCATAGTTAATTTCTTCCCTACACTGAGAGAAAAAATTGTAGTGGTGACAACTGTAAGGGGACAACCATACAAATTTGTTAATAGAATTATAATATTTAGTTAAGTGAACTATATTATAAGTAAGTTAATGGTTAAGAAAACTAATAAAAATAATTGTAATATACTATATAAAATATAAATATAAAATAAGTAATTACAACTATTTTTTTATAGTTTTTGCAACTAGTTTTCTTAACCATAAACTTAGTTGCAAAAACTATAATATATTTCACTTAACTATATATATTATAATGCTATTAACAAAATTTGTATGGTTGTCCCCTTACAGTTGTCACCACTACAATTTTTTCTTTCAGTGTACGGAGCCATGTCTGAATTTTGCTACTGCCTGGGGTGCCAGCTTTAGGGCCTAATTTCTCAAACACTCTTTTTGGATTATGATGCAAAAACATTAATTATTACAAAATACGAAATAGTATTATAAAAACTGCTATACACTGAGAGAAAAAATTCTAGTGGTGACAACTAACTATGAGGGGACAACCATACAAATTTTGTTAATATAATTATAATATATTATA
>QKQZ01046064.1:0-22653 GCA_003595255.1 Solenopsis fugax | reverse complement strand
TTATGGCTAGTGACATCTGCCGGAAAAACCGGAAAGGAATTACCGACACACCTGGTATATATTCCAGTACGACGTTTTCTCATAATTTTTCATATGATTTATTCAACGTGTGATGAATGAGTTTTAATAAAATTTTATATATATATATCGAGAGAAAAAGGTCGTCGATATCAACATACAAGTTGTATTCGGATTATATTTCTTAAATAAAAATTAAAAATCAAACTTTGGAAAAATATAAATACAAACCAAAAAGCGTCTTCAGAAGATATAACAGTTTTTATAATATAATTTTGAATGTTGCAATAATATAATTTTTCTTAAAATAAGTAAAAATAGTATCTGGCAAAAATAAACTTCAAAAGCGACATAGTAGGCAGTAACGTTACATTTTTTGTCTTTTTCTTTTACATAAATCATCTGTATAAAATACTTACAATTTAATGTAACGTACTAGAAGCCTTTGCCTTTGATATCTTTTGTTGATTTATAGTATATAAATATACTTTATGCTGTTCCGCTAGACGCAATATAAAACGTGATAATAATATATAAAGATTAAATTAGGTCACTAATTTAATAGATAGAATATAAATACTGTGCCTTTTATTCTATCTCATACGGTTTTTATTATCTTATAGTCTGTCTTATCGATTAACTCACTTAATTTTATGTTTAAAACTGTATTATATGAGAAACATAAGAATGTGAAAAATATAAATAAAACTGTCTTAGAACGCTATAAATATGTAAAATAATCTAATATTATTAATAATATATTTACTATTGTTTAAGTTATACAATTTGCAAAACAAAATCGTGGAAGAAAAATAGAAATTTTATTTTCGCTTTTAAAAAATTTATTTTTAAGAAATTTTATATAAACCACGGATTTATGAATTATGAGTTTTTACTTCTTTAATTATATAAGGAAATCATGTTTTTATCAGTTTATTAATAAAGTGTAATGTTTAGTTTCCGAGAAATAAAAGGGCGTTGTTTAAAATGACCTATATGTATCGATATTAGAGTGACTTTCTTCTATATTTAAAATTATTATCAAGAAAATATATTCTTTGTAAAAGATAACTGTTACCTAACAAAAGAAAAATAAATTGAGTAATCGCTTTTTTTAGTAGTCGAATTGATATTTTTCTGTGAGTGCTAAGAGAAGACGTAAAAAGCTAAAAAAACCTGGACACTGTTTTACACATAAAATCTATTTCCTCTCTCGAGAGATCGAAAGGTATCTTTGCATAATTACATATCCAATTGATATGGAATAGCTCGCGGAAATCGTTAAGAAATCGAATCGATAATTTCCCGAGGAGAGGCGCAGAGGGCAAAAGTTGGAGTCGAGTTGGCGTTAAGCTGGCGTCGAGAGTCGCCCGACGAGAAGTTGAGCGACGTCGACCGGTAAATAGCGCGAAAATGGAAATTCGCGAGGTCACAGGAGCGCGAGCACGGAAGGGGAAAAAGAAGACCCTCGAAAGAGAGAAAATCCCTTCGAATAATCCGGCCCGCCCTTCCTCCATCCGACGCCGTGTGCACGCGAATCCTCTCTCGCATAGTTCAACAACTTAAACATAACTCCGAAGCTTACGAGCCCTGACGGATCGCTCGGCAAACAGACGTGAAAGTCTGAGTTATGGCGGGCTCAGTCGCTGATTTGTTTCGATATTTTACCGATTCCGCCTCGCGCCTCGCCTCCACCTCGGCCTTCCCTCGTCCTTCGCCTTTCCTGGGCCTGTTACCCATTTCACGTCTGAGTTCCGGCGCTTGCAGAAACGCGATTACCGGCGATTTACCGTCCAAGCGCGAGCATCACGACGAAACGCGTCGCGACGCCCGACGAAGAACGCGTTTATTTGAAAAGGACGAAAGCTGTGTAGCTCCCAATAAATCTCTCTGCATTACAATTTTTGTCATTATTAAGTCAAGCAATTCTTTAGGGAGATGGATACATATGGAAATACCACATATTTGTAAAAATTATTAGCGTTATGCCAAAATTATCGTTTAATATAAAGATTCACAAAATATATAAGTTCGACTGTCTCTTATAAGATTAATCCTCTAACGGTTAGTACTGCATATTTGCAACATTTACCTGTCCATGTTTTTTTTTATAAGAATGTATTAGGTTGAAAACAAAATTATAATATGATCAAGATGACATTAAGTAAAAAACGTTTTAGGAAAAATTACAATATTATATTAGTCGATGTATTTCTGATGATGATTTTATGATGAATTCTTAATATACAATGATTTTTTAGTTATTTTTAAAAAGTAATCATCAAAAGTATCGAGCAAGATCATAATGATATTTCCTAAAATGACTTCGATTTGATATCATTTTGATCTTATTATTATTTTGAATTCTATCATGTATTAGTAAATTCATTTATGCAGTTTAGTTCCATTTAAAAATTGAAATAGAAGTTTATGTAGCATTGATAACTGAAATATAGTGTTTCTTATCACCAAAGAAGCTAGACATAAAAAAAAGAAATAAAAAATTTCGAATTTTTCACAAAATATTTTTGAGTAAAATTAGTAACAAATTTTTTTAACGACAATAAGACGATACAGCTTTTAAAGAGCTAAATATATTTTTCATTATGCATTCTTTCGTGTTTTTTGCACAGTTGTTTCTCTTCTACTGTTAAATAGCATCAAATTATAAGTAGAATTATTTTTAATCATTCCAATAAGTCGCCTTGGAAATTGCTCCTCCTTAATTTATTTAAAACAATGTTAAGCAATTTAACACAAGAAATGTGTTTTGACTCAAATTTAATTTATTATTTATTAGATGCATACATTAATATGAACGTTTCTTACTTTGAGACTAAATAATTCAACCGCAGAAATGAGTTGATTAGATGAAGGTTGATTTGTGTTAAAATAATAAATGACACATACGAAAGTTAAAAATAACAAAATGTTATTTAACTCAAGAAAATAATTTAAATTTGAGTCTTTAACAATGTTGGATTATCAAATCGATTTGACATTTGACTTGCGATGTCACATTGCGACAATGACAACGATATCCCTCTGCTTGCTGAATTAATTAAAGTCACAGACATTCGCAATTTAATTGTCACGAAATCGCGATCGTAATGATCGTAATAACATGCAAGAGCTCCATAATTAACAGCGAAAAGAATATCTTCGGCAATTAGCGCAAACACAATTGAGATCGTATCGTAGATAGAACGCTCTCGGCATCCCATGATTCACCGTCGTTCGGTTTCCCATGTACAAGATGTCGATTAATTTCGGCTCACGAGATAATTTACAGCGCGATTTATTTCTTCTCTTCCTCGCTCACTCGCTTGCTCTCTCTCTCTCTTTCTCTATCGCTCGTCGGTTTATCGGCGATATAACAAATATTTATTTTCGCGGGCGTCGTTTTTTTCTCCTCACTTTCAATCCATTTTTTTCGATTGACTCGCTCACACCTTCAATTCGAATCTTCTCGCACCCGCTTTTACTCCCTCCTCCCCCGAATTCAACCCCCGTGCTTGTTTACCTCGCGCTTCGAATTATTTGTTAACGCGACATGAATGATTTACGTAAGTCCCTGTCGTAACGTTTCGTCTATCAAATCGTCCAGTTGATCGGAAAACAATGGCATCTACTGTATTTTTTATAGTGTACAACTCCTATATTTCAACGGAAATAAATATTTTCATCGCAAACACTTTTAATCTTTACAAAGATTACATTATAATGTTTAATTAATTTCCTTTCTTTTTCACGAAGTTCTGTATTACGTTTTTAAGATATCAATTCATAAATATTTTCAAAATGTTCCACAGAATTCTTGTTCCAAAGAATTTTGTATATGGCAAAATTGTAATCCTAATTAGAATTAGAATTAGAAAACAAATCATCAAAATAATTGCGGTTAAAAACAAATTATATCAATGCTAATGTGTGACTTTACTTTGACACGATTAGAATTTTAATTAGAATTATAATTTTGTCACATGTAAGATCCTTCGGGTAGCGAGGATTCGGCAGAACGTTCACAGATTCTCCCATTCGTATTCGTACGAGAAAGCTGCGCTCCTACACGGAGGGTAAAGATATAATACGGTTGGTGTGTCTGGAGGGGATTGGCCCGGGCGCATGATATGTTGTCCGAAAGATTTACATCGTTTTCTTACGATTGGGGAGGAAAAATCGAGTCCCTGTATCTGTCTACCTGATTTACGGCGTCTCGCGGGGTGGCTCACGTGACGTTGCCCGCGCTTATAAAGTACGCATTCGCCAAATTAAATCGGGCGCGGATCGAAGACAGTCGCACCGGCAACGGCGGCAACTCGTTCTTATAATTAGCGCCTTTGCTGTTACCGACTCAAAGACGAAATCAAACATCTTTCAACTCACAAATTTAGGAATGAGTTTCTATCATTTAATTTCTGAAGCATGGAAGATTCGAAGTATTATGAGTCGTTATCGCAATGACACAGCAAATCAAATGTTGAATTAATTTGGTAAAAATTCAAAGGAAAACAACCGTACGGAAATCTCACTATTCATTTTTTATTTCGACATTTATTATGCAGAATAGTTGGCATGGTATTGTAAGATGAAAAATAAATGATTGTTTATGACGGAATAATTTGGCATTGAAAATTTGTATTACTATAAATGCTAGAAAACATTTCCATCTTTCATGCAAAATTTATTATTACGACATAATATTAAAATAAATAAAATTGACAGTTTTTAGTGTCTTTTACTTCGCATTTTAAATAATATTAGTGAAGAATTGCTATTAAACATCACTTAAGTTATTTTTTAATATATTTCGCATTTGGTGCTGTTATGTAAATCAAAATTCAAAATTGTAACTTGATATTTTAGGTATCTATTATTATGTATTAAACCTGCTTTCAGTAATAACAAATTAGTTTGTTATAAGCTTTCTGTAACATTCCACCTTTGAAAATGAGAATCGGCTTTCTAAAGTGTATCTGTTCGTATCGTCTTCAAAAATATCAAATTTATGAATTAAAGTAATTAAAAATCTAATAAATTACTAACTCATACCAATTATATTTATAATTTATTGAAAAATTAACCAACTATTCAATAATTAATAAATAATAAATAATAAAAAGGTAATGACACCGAAATAAAATTGACTTGAATTTATTTTTGTAATTAACATATTTTATTTAATTATGAGTTCTACTATTATCACTTATTAATCTTACATTAATATCATTATATTGTAATAAAATTTGTGGTTGTATGAGTTAAGAAACTTGATAGAGTTTATAAAAATATTGATTTAAACAAATTTAAATTAAGATAGTGGCTACACTGGTCGAAAATAGATTTTAGTGCTCAATAACATTTTTTCTACGTGAATTTACATATATATATTTACAAGTTCTCTCAAACTGTGCGTCACATGTTTGCCGGACTTTAAACGCAGATGTTGAGTAGAACCAGAAATATAATAAATTTAATTATTTTTGATACCATAAGCATCTCTCTCTTTATCCCAAAAACTGTAAAAAATATTGATTTAATTTTTGCAATAATTGTGTATATGCAATGAATGTAAAATATTCTTCAATGTCTGCTCTCTCTTTTATGAAAATATAACAATTTAAAATAAAATTGCACAATTATGTTATTATCAGCTATATAACTTGATAAAACATTTACGTCAGCTAATTTTCTAAAATGTTGATAGCACGTACAAAACAACATGAAATTTGTTAAACTATCTATATGAATTTATCTATATTACTTATTTCTTATTTACTTTTTATTTTTGTCACTAAATATTGTTTATATGAAGTAAAATTAAATGTAAAATTGCAGAGATACATTTTAAGAAATCGGTATGCATTCAATAATTTTATATTGCACACATTTTAGCATACCGTACTTGTAATATATAATACATTCGATAATAAATTCAAACGGATGTGATATATTCTTTTTTCGCGCATTCGTAATTATCTAAAATTAAATGCGAGATAAATATAGTACTCGGTGCCAAAATATTTTATCAAATATCACACGCAGTGATAGTTCCCCGAAATTGCTTATCGCTACGTATGTAATTTAATTTAATCTTTATTCACATCAGGAAATCCTCATAATAAATATTCTTGATAAATTCACGCATATCGATAAGCCGCGAATAATTACACGATACATTTTCATTACAGGTAAAGATCTGGTTTCAAAATCGCCGAATGAAATGGAAGCGCAGTAAGAAGGCACAGCAGGAGGCTCGTGCAAGTGGAAAGGTGGAGGAAGGTGGAAGCGCGAGGAGCGCCGAGAGGGATACTGGAAGTGACGTCAGCGTGAATGCACCCGGAACACCGGAGGAATCTAGAGGAACACTTCAGGAAAGTCAGAGGACTGGAACGGATCTTCAGGAACCTTTGTATCGGCCTTATGTGGTCTAAAACACCATGAAGGCATTTAATTCTTGGGGGACCGTTTTTATAAATTTCTGCTTATTATTAAGGCTCCTGTTTACTTATTGCAGCCATCTTGGATTGATAACATCAGAAGCGAGAAACTTCTTAAACATTCTTGCAACGTATATTAAAATAAAATTTAAAAAAATTTTAAGAAATACCATTTTTAAATGATAAAGCAGACTTGTAAGATATACTAAAAATTTTTCTTTTATTGTTTGTTTAGGTAATCAATAAATAACTCACATATATATAGAAATAAAATGTGCCTAATCAAAGAAGACGAAAATAAGACGTTTGACAGCTGCCGAATTGAAATAAATGTTTGCTTTCACATATAAAATTGTAATAAAATAGCAGTCTGTGTATTGACATAAAATAGTAGTCGGTATAATTTAACACTATGACAATTATTTTAAATATAGAAACTCTCCAGCAAACAGCAAGTTACAGTTATATAAATGTTAGTTGCAATTTTTCAATAAAGTAACTATTATAACGAGTGTCATATAACAGTTACATTGTTTAGGGGGAAATTATAACTAACATTCATATATAGCTGTAATTTGGTCTTTATTGAGTTATAATTTTCCACTCAATGTAACTGTTATATAACACACTTGTTATATAATAGTTATATTGTTGAATGGGAAATTATAACTAGCAGTTTTATAACTGTAACATGTTTACTGGGTCCCAGTTTACTGGGACTGTATTAGAATAAAAAATAAATAACGTTGTACGTTGCAAGGATAATTTAATCTTTTAATGTATCATTTTTCACATATCCATTGATATATGTGTATCTACATATGTGTCTGTATATTTTGTTGATATATGAATCTTTTTTCCCATCACTTTGAATTAAGTCGCTACTGTCGACACAGATTTAACAATCGAGTCAGCAGGAGCCTTAAAACGTAGATTTCTACTAAAAACAGTCGATCTCTCATGCATATAAGGTGTCTGATAATTATTGGATACAAAACGCTCATTCATAGATAGCGCACATTAATTGTAGATCTTAATAAATTAATTTCTCGTTAACTATTATGAAAATCGCAAAATGGTATAGGTACAAATGGTACTCTTCTATTCAGTTTAGTCCGTTCTACTTATCCTCTAGCATTGTGTCAATAATTATTAAACACCTGTACATCTCACCACTATAATTTGCTATATCAGAATTCTGATGTAAATAAGTGCGAATGAGACGATATTCACGAACACGATCATTAGCGATACCCCGCTTGTCACGATTATTAAATACAGGAGCGTCTCTTAGAGAAGAGTCTTGTTCAAACTAGCGGGATATTGATTTTATATCGAATAATCTTTTTATTGGCTGCCGGAGAGAAGGCGGACAATAAATCGTGATTTATTTGAGCATAACGACTGGAAGATCTACATGTCGTGATCGTGCGATTTAAACAATACATATGTGACATCAAAGATCTACTTTCAGGAAAGATCTATGAAGTCTCGAGACGGATACCATTTAATCTAAATTCATCGTGTATATAGACATCCTAGAGACTATTTATTCTGTGTTCGCTCGGCTTGTAAGATAGAAAAGATGCCAGGCAGACGCTGGAATCGCGACGTTGTTAATATAAACGGTGTAAAGAAAAAACAGGATAGCATCGTTCCTGTTCAGAGGGTACAGGCGTTACTCGGGTAATTGTCCCGTACGAGTGCGCATGCGAGCGAGGAGCATGTATTTATCGCATACGATGTGAGTGTAAATATTATCCGCTTAGGTTCTAAGTTAGTGAGTGCGATGCAGATACACGGTATTATAATATCGCGAGAAGTTCCTAAATAAATTATGAAATCGAGCAAATTCGCTGCGTCCTTCTTTCCCCATGAATATCATTTTCTCCTGATAGACATTTACTTTTAACACATTGTAAATTTAAGTAGATTTATTTCAGCAAGTAGATATATTATTTATTTAAAAAAATATATTTGATCTCGATATATTATTACTCGTACTAGAAATTATATAATTTATATTAGAAATTTTGTTTTTCGATTTTTTGAAGAAACAGTTTTTTAGTCGATCGATTAAATTAAAATTAAATTTTTTGCTACGTTAGTTATATCTTATTTCTATCGCATTTGCGGATAAATATATTATAATTATCTAGAAATATGTATATCTATTCTTTTAAATATCATATATATTATTTGACATGCATGTACTCAAAAATAATTTTAAAACGGTCTATTTCAATATTATATATAAAATTAATTTTTTCTTACTTTCGCGATAAAAATCAACTACACTGCTAAATCAATCGAAAAATCCGTCACGACCACGATATGAGATTTTATTTTGCATTTCGAACAATAAATGTTCAGATCTGCTCGTATTCAGCCGCATATGCGAGGGAGCCGGGTCTCATGTTATTTGCATGATGGCCGCTGATTGGTATATGGCTTGTAAATGAGAAGCTTCATCCCCCGGTTACCCCGATGGATAACCACCCCCAAACGGGCCTGACTGGTAGATATTCGATGGAGAACCGAATGGCGTGTTTCGAAAGGCACCCGAAGGAGTAGCGCCGCGCCGCGCCATCAGTATTTATGACATGCTAATCCCCAGTTACGAATTCCGCGACATTCCGCGGGATCCGACGGCGAAGAGTCGCTCATTCGGAAAACGTCATCACTCGGCGAAACGGCGCAAGAAGGAGGTAAAGTTGTATTTGACGAATGCGGATCGATGTCACTACTTGCTGAGTTCCCCGCGCTGCCATTCCCTTTTTCCGAGCTTGAAAGCCATCGCGCAAAAATTGAAGACATTGGATGCATTGATGAATTGAGAGATTCAGTAAAAAAGAGATATGACAGATAAAAAGAAACAAAGAAAAAATAACACGAATAATGTACACTCAGAAACAAAAAAAGTTTGTTGAAAAACTAAAATATTTAATCCGCTACGTTCAACTAAACATTGGATTGAGCAGTTGTTTAGTTGCACAAAAAAAGGTATAGCCCATTCATGTCAACTATTAAAAATGTTTAATCAAGAATTAACTAAACCGATTAAATATTTGATTAAACGTATCGAACTAAATATTTTAGTTCTTCGGCAAATTTTTTTCAATGTATACATACATATAATTTTATTAATATATAAAATAATAATTAAATTAATTACCTGAAAGAAAAAGATATATATTAATACAAAGAACAATTTTAATGCAAGATCTAAAAATTTAGCTAGATACAGATCAGAAGGCCATCAAAATAATTAGGTAAGACATCCAAACATGATAATATCGCTGCAAACAATTTTGACATTCTAGCAACCAAATTAAACGTCCGATACAATATTTTAAATGGTTCAACATAATTATTTTCAAATCTGTATTTCAGCAAAATTGTTCTTTCCATGCGTATGTATAAAGTTTCCGTTTAGAAGTCTGAAGTAATCTTCAGAGCATTTTTATTCACAAATTGAAGAAATCATTCGAGGTAAATTTGATCATCAAACATTATCAAGACTGTACCATACCTCTTCTGTGTTCGAGTTTCCTCGCTTATACGTATATTTTCTTCTTAATTTGGCTGTCAGACAGACATTCGTCAGTCGATTCCTCGTTCCTATTACTGATTCGATTGTCAAGTTCTTTCTCATCCTCGTTTGTCATATACTATTTCAATTTTTCGTCTTCCTCCTTCACTAGTGAAAAATCCGTGGCGGGAACAGCTCGAGCGAGTTTTGCCGAGCGTGATTATTTGCGAGGAAAAATCCGGGATTGCTCGGACGGGCGCGCAGGACGATCTCGAGAACGTTCTGGCATGGCGCCACATCTCCGTTTACGCCATGGCGCGGTGTGGCGGAAAAAGGAAATGGCCGTAAAGTTTTTTTCGAGGAATATGCCGCCGACCCGAGACAGCACGAAGGCGCGTTAACGTGACGCTCAGAGAATTAGCATAACGGCCAATCTCGTTTCGCGTTCTCCGCGTGTTCCCTTCTTCCGGCACGCGGGGATTTATTCGTACACGTACCCCGCGATTGTTCGCGCGAGCCGAGATTTATAAGTAAAAAAGGCATTTCGCGTGCCACCCAATATTTATATTATAGGTCGGTCTCAATTGGAAATAATTGGATGTGTCATATTCTTTTGCGTATCAGTGATTTTGCAATATCCTAAATTGATGAAATTGTTGTTATGCTCAATGTTACAACAAAGTACAGAACTTGCTGCAATATTATTGCAATGTTGTAGCAATGTTGTAACGTTGCAGAAATATTGTTGCAATATTTCTGCAAGCTTCTGTGCTGTATAAGAAATTATTAATTTATTTTTAACTTGGAAAATTTGTTCATTATTCACCTGTAACTTCTATGCAAAAATTGCAAAATATTTATAATTAACTGAAAGGCATCTCAAGTTCAAACTAGATAAATATTCAAAATATTACATATAAATGATTAAGATTATTGCTCATTTTATTATTACTGAATTATGACTAAATTTATATGCAAAAAAAATGTATAATTTATTTATAATTTAAGTAAAATGTAACTTAGAAAAAATTTGATCAGATTCATAAAAAAATAAAAGAATCGGATGAGATTTTTCTTACGCATCCCACGCGATTAAAAGACATCGTGTTCTATTTTATTATTAAAATGTTGAAAGAAATCTTTTACTCTTCAAAAGTTCTGAGAAATTTATTTAACCTTGGAATCATATTGCCAGATCTCATAGCGAAATTCTCACCGGCGCGCGGCGTTCATTTGGCGGACGTTAAACCTCGGTTAGCTGATTTCGCTCATATCTCGTAACGGAAGCTCGTCCTCGTCGAGAAGGAAGTCGAGAGTCGTCGCGGGAGAGGATTTCGAAGACAACGTGCAGACGAAGGGAGGCAATTCGGAAGGACGTGGCGACGACGAGGGTGGGGCACTCATGTTTATATGCATTGTATTGCTAAAACCCTTTTAACCGAATTACATTTAGCGATTCTAGTGCCGCTTCTGTGCTACGTAACTTTCCCTCCCACCGCACCCTCCTTCTCTGTCATTCGTGTGCTCCGCTTTGCTCTGTCGCCACCTCCGTCTCTCTTTCACACGCTCCGAGATACGGCGCGTGTCTACGTATGCGAAGAGCTACTCCATCCGCCTTCGGGAGATCCCATACGACGGTGGTGAGCTGATGGCAAGGTTGATGGTGTGGGGAGCGGTGGGCCGATGGATGAGTGGCGAAGGGGCAGAGGACGGGAAGAGGAGGAGGGAAGGGGCGAGCGCGATGGGGCTGGATTCCAAGAGTCGGAGAACGGCATCCCTGAATCCCTGATTCTCTTGGTAAACAAGTGCTTGGGTGATTCACTGCTTGTTCACTCCTATCGGCCGTCGTTTGTTTCTAGACGCCATTGCGTTCTACGATTCTACCTCGTTTTCCGGTCTAATGGATTTTGGGGGCCGTCGAGGGTTGCTTCGAGAGTCCTTCACGGTCTCTTCTTTTCTCTCTCTCTCTCTCTTTTTGTTTTTCTCTCAAATTAGAGATTTTTTAAGTGTCTTTCGAAGGTAAGTCTTGTCTAAAATTTTCGAGTTTTAATTTGCTGCCGATAATCTGTGGTAATTTTGGGGTGTGGAATGTATTTGATAATTAACAAAATATGATTTGCGAAGATTTATTTCTTCATCAATATAGTAGTTTGGAATTTCTATTAAAGATAAAAGAAACACACACTTTGTAAAATTTTAATTATGATATAATATAAAATTAAATTTCTTTCTTTTATAATTATACATGGAAAAATGATTGCAACAATTCAAAATATACTAATAATATGAGTTCTTTAATTTTTTTAAATCTATTAATTTATATCAATATTTTATTTCTAATATCTTTACTTAGTAATCTAATTCAATTCATATAAGAAAGCTGAATTAAGAAATTTCAATCAAACTTCAGGATGAATCAATTTAAGTATTTAAACTTTTGATCACATTTTATTGTAACGTGGAAGAAAAAAAAGAATGTAATTTCAACTCAACGGTATCACGAGATATCTCAGAGGTCAAGTACCGCCATCTTTAACTTAGAACACCCCACAAGGATCACGAGATATACGTCCCTGCCTTGGCTCGCGCGCATCTCGCGGCAGAGTCCGTCATTAGCGCTAACAAGGTTAGCCTGGGGCTGAAGGGGGTGGCAGGGGGCCAGTGGGGGAGGGCGAAGGGATGCCACCCTCCTCCAGCGACCTACCCTTTGCTCGTGCAACACATACACACGTGTGCGCGAGCGCGTGTACGAACGCGTACACGTACACACGTATGAACTTGCGGCCGTAGCTTCCTTAGAACAAGGGGGGATAATAAGATCTGCGACAATCAACTCCAACGACGACGTCGCCGTCATGACGCTTTCTCGGACGAGCTTTCAGGCGACGTCCGTCACGTTACGTGCACATCTACCCCTCTTCTCTCGTTTTCTCCATTCTCTTGTTCGCCATCTCTTCGTTTCCTTCGCTACACATGCCTACTTCTACCTATATCCTGATTTCTACATCTACCTCTATCTGTCTCCATCTTCATCATCCGTTTCTTCGGCACTATTTCTCGTTTTCTCCTTTGTTCTCACGTCGTCTTGTCCGACTCGCCCATATCCTCTCTATCCTCTTCAAACTTCTTGTTCTCACCACTACGGTGTATTCCGAGGTAGGAAACTATCCAGTTTCCACGACCACCTTCCCTGCACGATTCGTCAACAATTCGTTCCGTTAAGACGTCCACTGCAATAGCGTCCTTTTGTTGACATCCAATAACGACAAAAAAATTATGAAATCAAATTATGAACTTCAATATCTTGTGAATTATATGTTACTACGAGATGTATTTAGAAAACAATATTTTGAGCGATTGGAAATTATTTCGCTGATTTATCTTATCTTCTAATATTATAAATCAAGATTATTTATTGTATGACTAGTAATTTAATTTAATTAGTAATGTAAGTTTTAATAAGTCAGATAATAACGATAAGTAAACGCGTGTAATGGCGTGGAAGATAGACATCCCCATAAAAACCAACACAAGGATACAATCCATAGCTTCTGCTGTAGTCTGATTTACTAGATATCTTTCATCATATTTTCTCGAGTGCCGTTTCTACTTTGTCTTCCTAAGGGGTAACTTATCCATTACAGACAGATCGGCATAAAAGTTGCATATTAGGATTAAAGTCATAGGTCACATGGAATTGTTATGATCATCGTTAGCAGAGCAAATTACGTACATTTTTATGCGTTGGGAAAAATGTGCTGCAATTCGTTTATGTTACCTTTAATGAGCTTGAGAACAAAGCAAGAAATTACTTGCATTAAATTTTTTTTCTCTTAATCATTTTTCTCGCTGCATTCTTCATATTTTTATATGAGACTAAAGTGTTTCAAATGAAAGAAAGGAAAAGTCGAATCTAAATTTATGAAAGAATCACTGTAAATATTTTTTGAAATTTCCAACACATTCATCGTACAGAATTTTCATAATTGTCTACACAAAAAGCTAAAATCGTTACAGTCTAAAATTTATATTTTACACTTCTACCTCTTTCTCTACGTGAGTCACATGGAAGTAACATTCGACACGGGTGTAGCACCTGCAGCACGATATATCGCCGGACGAAAGAGACTAAGCCGAGATGTCCGGTCGGCGGTTCGGTAAACATGACAAAGACTCATAGATCAGTCGCTGATCCGTGCTGCCGAGCTGTTTTTACCTCGCAGGACAGACCACAACGTTAAGTACGGTGACCGGCAAGCATGGATTGTGTTGGTCGAGTCGATTGTGTGTAAGTGCCTTGGAAGGAGAGGAGGAGAATAGAATTAGGCGAGGAGGTGCCGGAGAGGTTGAACGGCAGGGGCGGCGGGGTAGAAGGAAGGAAGGCAGTCCGAGTGGAGTGAGGGACTCGTGGGGTTGCGGGAGGCTGGAAGGAGCTAACCGCATCGTAATCAACGTAAAATGGCGTCGGGAACAGGGAACGGAGAACGGAGGAGCCTCCTGAGGTCGTGCCGCCATTGTTGATCACCCTCACCCTCGTATAATACGTGCTATACGGTTCATCCAGGGATGCACCCTCCGTGGGCACCACGCCGAGGTTCTTACGTCGCTTGGCGGAATTTTACATCGCGCTCAGACGGATGCGAAACGTTTTACGACCGTGTAAAAGCGAGATTTCGAAATGTAACTTGAGACTTTGACGTTGAGAGCTTGTGGTATACATTGGTACACAATGAAAATAGACAATCTAAATTCTTAAATAAAATAATACCATCTTTTAGACTATTTCATCAATTTCACATTTTATATTTGCAAAAATGATAATGAAATTCGATATGCTGTATTTCCTGTTATTTGATTATACATGTTTGAAATGTTATTTTTTACGTGAAGTTGTGAGAAGATATCACAATGCAGTAGCTAGATTTTGCGTTAAGCATTTTTGCGCGATCCCTTTTATTCCTCGAGACGCGTGCGAAGTATCTGATTCATAATACTGTTCCGCTCGACGGTTCATTTTGTATTTTACGATAAATTCCCGGTTCGCTGGCGAGAAAGCGCGCTTCGCCATCCGAAGTTGGATTCGACCCTGCGGGATGCTCGGCAAGTCGTAATAAATTACGCAGAAGTGGAGCCGTGAGCGGAGATTACTGGCCCGGTTTCTCCCACCATAGCATAGCAGCAGCCGCCGGCTCCTATTTCACCACCAACCACTCCCCTTTTCACCACCGCCTGTACGATGGCGATGGCAGTTTCTCTTAAGCTGCCCCCGCTGCCTGCCTGCCTGCCTGCTGCTGCAATTTTGACGGGCGCACGCCAAATGCGACGCTAATGAAATCGACTCGCGATTCGCGCTGTGGATTCAATGACACGAAAACGCTCCGCAACGTTATGCGGAGGTACATTTCAATCATGCTGTATGATCTGATGATCTCATTCGCAGCTTTTAATATTTTAATGTTATTCAATATTCTTTCAAGCGATATTCTCATAAATAATGAAGATATATGAAACAATAAAAAGTAGGAAAAAAGGTCAGTGAGAGTCAGCACGGTTACAATTACGCAATAATAAACACCGATATTATTACATATATTTATTCATTCGAAATAATAAAAGAGACGAACGTTTTGACTCACTTTGGAGTCCTCCTCAGCGTATTAATAATAAAAAAGATCTAGTCGACATCAGTCCATAATGCAGAATGTGGAAGATATATGAATAATGTAACGTCATTAACATTTGATTTATATAATTTTTAATTTTTAATACTTCTAATTCATTTAAGTTCCAGACAATTTATTTGATACAAGCGACTTAATCATGAATGCAACATTGCGACTTTGGCATCCTTGACATTGAGATACTCGTATGTTTCAAAATTCAAACATCAATTTGAATATATATTCGATATATTTTGAGTGCAACCCGAGCATTTTTCTTTCATAAAAAAAATATGAGAATAGATTCGTTTGCTCTGGAACATACTCGAGAACGGCGCGGCGAATTAACAAGCCTCTCGTGATTTCGAATCCGTCCGCAGCGAGCGTCGCCAACAAAGTCGGAGTAATTCGGATTGGCTGCGCGCGGCAGATCGCATAAAAATTCAGGGAAGTACTCTCTGAACGGTTCATTTCACTCGGGCTGATCGTGTTCGACTCAGCCTCGAGGGCAACATACATTATGGTGTGTTGACTGCCTACCATCTTCTCCGATAACGCAATTTAATCCCGAGAATGATATAAGGAACGCTTTTGTGTTACCCGCGCCGTTCCCGGAATACGTATTCGTCCTTTCTCTTCGAAATTGCGCGAGCTGCACGAGTGAGATTTAAACGCGTTTTCTAATTCCCGGGACTGCGGTACTTTGCTCACGATAGTCGTATCGGGAAAGCTTACAAGATTATCGAAGGAAGAATCTAGTTGGATGGGATTTCTTAATATGAGCTAAAAATATAGTACATAGAGTTTCTTTTAAAACAGAAAGAAAAATGCGAACAAGTATCCTTGTGCTTTAAAAATTTTGAACTTATATTTAAAATTCTTTATCATTTATCTCTCGATAGTTATCTTTATCAAAATTTGAGTCTTGTAATATAATTATAATTTTGTTCATATATAGATGTAATAAGTTCAAACTACACGTTTCAATGGAGTTGTCACTTGCCGTTTACTAAGAGAGAGATAATTGTGCATCTCTCTCTCTCTCTCTCTCTCTCTCTCTCTCTCTCTCTCTTTCTCTCTCTCTGTAAGTAAACAAGAGACTACATATGTTCTTAACTTTTAAAAAAAATTGAATTGTTTCTTTTAATCATTCTGTATACTTTTAAGTTAAGTATATGGGACAAAAAGAATTATTGTAAAAGCACAAAAATAAAGCATATAAGCAATAATGAGCGCGTGTACGTTCAAGAAATCACCATGTTTTTCATCAATATCGACATGATAACTCAAACAGTTTTCAACATTTTTGGATAATTATTGTTATTTGTAAAAAAAAATCACTTATCGATTGTCGAACCACTTTTTAAATTTTAAAATTTTTAACTTAAAAAAT
This sequence comes from Solenopsis fugax, assembly GCA_003595255.1. Taxonomy (NCBI): domain Eukaryota; kingdom Metazoa; phylum Arthropoda; class Insecta; order Hymenoptera; family Formicidae; genus Solenopsis; species Solenopsis fugax. The sequence goes on along the minus strand of QKQZ01046064.1, from coordinate 5,610 downwards.
TTTATAAAACCATTATGTTCCAAAATTTTTACTGAAAAAATAGGTTTTTTTTAAGATTGTATAATTTTTGTATTTTTTCAAAATTCAAATATTTGTTTTTCTCGACAATCAGTTGCCACACAATTATTTTATAAGCACGTACTTTAATTTTATAGATTCGATGACCCCACAGGTCGGCGTCGTGTTGACGGCGAGAAAGAATTTTTTAATGAATCCTGGAACGGCGCCAAAAAATATGTTGTTTAAATCTGGATTAAAAATTGTTTTTATTATTTATACATCAATGAAATATGATCTTTTTCTAAATTTTATATTTATTTCATTTCTTTTTCAAAAAAATTTACAAGTATTAATAATTTTTCGGCATCGAGAACACATGTAGCTTCTTAAAAATACTGCGGAAACAGAGGCGGGCGAAAAGAGTTGACCGCCCAAACGCAAAAATAATTTTACTGTCACAGAAATGTGTATATAGTTATAGTTATTTGTATCTAAAGATTGATTAAGAAGAACAAATCGTTTTAAGTACATGTTAATAGGCATAAAGGAAAACAATTTTAATGTAAACGTTGCCAACATTTCGGAAGCTGTGATTTTATAGTATTTATAATATGAATATTTATAATATTCAAATAAGGTAATTCTGGTATATATACCACACTTATCTAAAACTTAATTTATTAAGTATTCTTTACTATGTTTCAGGAAAATAAGCTATATTAATGAAAACTTTATACTGTTTTCTATTATAAAAAGAATTAGAAATATGAAATATTTATATTTTTATATTTGAAAGAAAAAACTTCAAAAAGCTCTTGCATTTTTGCTATAGGAGTGCAATATACTCTTGTGTGGGATGTACGGCATATAGCTAGATAATTTATAAATAATACATGAGACGTAAAATGATATAATAATTTATTAGGGAACGATAAATATATTGTATGTACGAAATAATAATGTAATATTGGAGAAAGTCATACGTGCAAATAGCAGTAGAGCTCAGATACATGCCCTTTGTGTGCCTTTTACGTACTCTGCGCAACCACAAGCATACTGCCTTCCAATCATAGAATATTTGTACTGCATTAATTCTGTGCGTTAAAAATGCCATGTATCCTAAACAGATGAGATGTATGAGACATTAACCGAACAAGAATACAAACGCTAAGTACTTCTATTTTGCTGTACTCTATCTTTTATTATCCCTCTGCACTTATGCATAACCGCTAAGCCTTTCGGAATAGATAGATGTAATGCTACATAACATAGATATAATACGTACATATGACATTACATCTATATTATCAATGTTTACTGGGTCACTACGTTGACAAATCAATCAAACTTACTGGTGTTTTGTTAATATTAACAGTAAAAAACTGAAATCACAACATAAAACTAACATGACGTTAAGGTATACTATAATAGAATGATTGCGTGTAAATTATTTTCACTTTATCTATTTTTTCTAATTTCTGCTAAAACCTTGCGTAGCATAAATACCGGAATTATCTTATAATTCAAAATAAATCTCAACTTCATTATTATCATCACTGACTTTGGCCTCCTGCTTATTATGCACGCGTTGCACTTTCGCTAAGCATGTCTTTGCGCTGAAGCATTAAAGCCATAACACACAAAAAAGCAATAAAACTTAGGCAGTAAGCGAATCAGTTAATCATAGTAAAAAATGTAAGAAATATGTAGTGTGGCGCTTAGATAACTAAAATTATATAGATAAAATAAGATAAATTACATGTAAATGTATTTTAGATAAGATGACGATTTAATTTTAATTTATCTAGATAAAAGAGAAGATTATATATGTTTTACCTAGATTATGTAGGTTTTATCTAGATAATTTTTAGATAATATTGCTATTGAGCAAAACAATTTAGGATATGAAACAATATATTTTTATTTATAAATCTTTATTTCTTAAAAACAAAAATTTTTTCAAATAATTTAATCTGACAAAAAAAATTTTTTTTATTTGAATTTTTTAATACACAAATATAAGTAAAAATTTAAAAAAATAGAAGAAACCTATAACTCATATTATATAATGATTGACAAAATTTCTTGTAAAAATTTTCGAATTTGTAGTTTTGAGGCAATTTTTATATCAAAATGTAGTCAAAATAGTTCCAAAATGATTAAAAATTTTCGATCAGTCACGATTCATTGTCAAATTTGACATTATCATGATCTGTTGATCCTGCTTGAGATTATACTGACTGTTGGCACACTGATTATAGTAGAAACCGCATTATCCGACCGGTATTATTGAAACCGGTAATGTAACATCTGTAGAAACATGTATGATTTAAAGGATCCTAAATCAAATTATCGACGTTTTTTGTTATTAGAAAATATTTTTGAATTAGTTGGCTTCATAGAATTATAAATTATGTTACATAATTAAAATACAAAAATGAAGAAGGCAAAGAGTCATTTCATGCTAATAATAAAAAAAATTTTAATTTAAACAATTTTTAATGTATTTACAAAATTTCTTTGTTGGCATGAAATCGCTTTTTGCTTTTATTTTTGTATTTTAATTATGTATAATAAAAAAATTTGGAATTCCGTGAAACCAATTCAAAAATATTTTTTTAATAAAACATGTCAGAATTTTTGTTTTAGAATTTCTCTAAGTTCTCTATGTTTCCATATAATGCACTCAATTATTTCATTCTTGTTGTATCGAATATTAAACAAGGATAAACAATGACATTCACAAGTTAAACAAAGTAAATCCTTAGTCAGAATTGGCGTTTACGAAAAATATAAATAATCTACATTATTGATTTAAAAGATAATGTATGCGCTCAACAGCGCAATATGACATATTGTAGAACGAGTTTTAAAATATTATTACATTCGTCGTCGTACAAATTTTTCTAACGTGTCGATTGACTGCAGGATAGAAAATTTCTAGATACTCGAAAACTTCTATCTGGCAATAATACCAAGGTGTGTAATAGGCATAGGGCTCCTGTAAGAGGAAGCGTTAGCTAATAGTAAGAGAAAGAAAATGAGAGAGTCATCTCTATCCTTGTCTAATGTTGCGCTGAGTGGAGAGGCATCGTATGGAAACTATAATCCTGATCTCTCCACTTAACTGCGAAAATCAATAGCGCATGCACGATTGAACAAAGAGGCTGATGGGTCTCTCGTTTTCTGTCTCTTTCTATCAGCTAATGCATTCGTGGTTGGCTCTTCCACTCTATATATATAATCTCTTTGAATAATACCCTTAAGGTGATGCTGGAGTATTGGTGGAACTCACTCGTTGGTAATGCAGATTTTTCTTCGATGGAAAGTCGAGCGACGGTCGCGGGGCGAAGAGTAAAAGGAATAGTGCTAAGGCCAAGTGAACAGGCTAGCGCTCTTTGTCAAACGCATTCATGAAACATTATCTGTCCTTATCTTCGACTTCAGTGCCATCTGATACAAGATCTCTCAACTACCATGTTACACAATTGCTGTTCTGTTACTCTTCAATCTAATTCCGTACGTCAATTTACACATGAACTTTTCAAAAAAGAATTTGTTTTATATTATGTATGAAGCTTCTAGATTCATTCTAAAAGCACAGTATTGTTCTTTATTGTAATTCCGAGGGTGTATCATGCTTATTTTATACGTACAAAGTCTGAAATTTCTATACATAGCAAATGTTGACTAACAAAACTATATTTTTATAATTTTTTTCGTTTTTTATATCAAATTGTAGCCTGCACCATTCGTTATTGTCTGTACTTTCATTCTGTAAGAGGATTTTTCAATCCGTATTTTTAATAAAAAGATTTGTTTATTCAAAAATATTTGCGTATACAGATGACTCCAGCATCGCCTTAATATATGTTCAAATAATCCGCCATCTGCATAACCCGCCTACCACAGGCGGTACGGAAAACTACATACACGCAGCAGCGACGTCATCCGGCGGCATATTGTACCTTGTAAGATGACAGATCGATAAGTAATACGTTGTGGTCTACGAGTCAGGATACGCTGAAAAACACATCACGTGTTGATAAAGGTTAATCAACGGCGATAACGTGCTATATCATTCAATAGACCGTCACGAGTTTCTACAGAACGAGGTACGTCTCTACTGTTCTGTCAAAATTTCACAAACTCTTAAGACGCTTTATTAAAATCCGTCGCCACGTATACCTAAGTGTGTACGATCGAACAGCTGACACGGCACAGCCGGTGCCCCGCTGTGCTGTAGCCGCCAGCAAATGATCGTGCGCGCGCGCACCGTACTGCTTCGCGCTTGACGCGCAATTACGAACTGTGTATCGTGTAATAATTATCTAATTTACACTGAGTACTTTGATATGCGCATTAAGTGCTATATTAATAGCAAATCGCTTAATATCTTCATTTATACTAGGCATATCAAGCGATTTGGTTCGGATCTAAGTACAGTATCAAAGTAATCGATGTAAATTAAGAAGAATGTATGTGTGTGATGTATCAAATAAAGATTATGTACCGTGTTCGGAACAATGCGAGCGACGGTTCGGTTGTCATAATTCACACAAGTTCTTCCTTTGTAGGAAACAGAGTTCTATTAAAATTTTTATAGCATTTTTAATTGTAAATTTTAAAGAATTTTTAATTAATAAATAGGAGAACTGATTAACCGCATAATTAAATAAAAAAATTGATGTTTCTATTTTATTCATGTTTTCGATTTTTTAGAAAAGAGAGAAAGATCCATCAGCTAGATGATTATGATTTTTATCGGAAGATAATCTTTCACAATATCTGCGGTCGCATCGCACAAAACTTTCTCTTATGCATAAAAAGTAGATAAACTACGATCACGCAATTAACAGCAAATGTTTTCCTGTACACATCTGTATTATTATATAACAAGAAGAGTTACAAGACATTGTAGCAACCATTAGTACCGATATTTAAAAAGTCGATAAAAAAATTTTTTTATAATTGTGTATTAAATGTTTTATATCTGACGGTGTTTTTTTTCAGAAACATATCAAATTAATCACGTGATATTTAATCGCTTATATTTTATATATATAATAAGTTGCTAATCTCTTATCTTATTTTTTATTAAGAGAAAACAAAAATTTAAAATTAGAGATAAAATGTAAATAAATTGTAAATAAAATGTAAAATGTAATATATTAAATAATTTATAAATTATATCGATTTCTCGTGTGTGTGTGAAGTTAGCGTATCATTTTGTGGAAACTCACGAAATATTGAGAGTTCTGGCTTCATTTACAATAGTTCTATAGTTCCTAATAGATAAAACAAATAGTTCTGGCCTTTAAAGCGAAAAAAACGCATAGGACAAAGTGAGACGCCAGGTTCACGCAGCGTCTCAGTTTGTCCTGCGTCATTTTCCGAACCAATTCTTGAAGGATTTTGAAAGATCTATAGTTCTAGATGAGTTCTAGAAAGAGTTCTGGCGTTTAAAATGGTGTAGGATGCCTATAATGACATAAGGTATGTCAAAAGGTTTTTTTCGCCATAAACTGTCTATAGCGGTAAGTCGTTCTTTTGCTAATTATTTTTAATTACTGCCAGAGGCGTTTTGTGGGCTGGCTTGTTATGAAAAAA
>QKQZ01046062.1:288-34734 GCA_003595255.1 Solenopsis fugax | reverse complement strand
GGGGGGGGGATCTTCGCTGTTCTTGTGCTGCTACATCGTGTATGCAGTAGAGAGTGAATAGTTCGTTACGCGTAAAACGTACTCCTTGTTGCGGCGTGCTGCTTCTTACGCGCTGTAAAAAGAGGTATAAACTGCTAGCATTGTTCTTACTTCGCTAGGGCGAGTTACACATACACCGTTCTAGAACGCAAGCTTNGTTACACATACACCGTTCTAGAACGCAAGCTTCAGAAAACACTACTCAAATGGACGAAAAGCTTAAATAATTGTTAATGAATACTTTAATCATCCAATAATTTCATTCAGCGATCCATAAGTTACTTAAGCATAATTAGAAATGTTTGCACAGAGAGAAAAACATCTTTACATTTCTTTACATTCGGTGTTGCTATTTAGTTAGCTTTATTTTTAAAAAAACGTATATTTAAATAAAATATTATTTTATTAAACACAATTTTTTAAATTCTTTTGCCATTTTTTCTGACAAATAGTATGGATACACTGTTAAATTTATTATTTTAATACAAAATATGTAGTTAAAAAGACAACTTAATCTAATCAACCCACTAAATAAACCCCTGTAATGTCGAATTCACCCAATTTGAATTATTTTTAATCATTCTTATAAGTTGCAATTGCTCCTACTTAATCTATCGTCAATTTAAACTAAAACATAAAGTTAAACAAGTTAACAAGAAAAATGTTAAATTCAAATTTAATTTATTATTTACTAGATGCATACGTTAATATGGACACTATACTTACTTTGAAACTTTGAAACGCAATTTAACCACAGAAGTGGGTTGATTAGATTAGGTTGTCCTTTTAACTACATATTTTGTATTAAAATAATAAATTTCGATGTACATAGAAGTTAAAAGTAACAAAATGTTATTTAACTCAAGGAATTGGTTTAAAATTTGATTCTTTAATATTTAACAGTGTAGTCATAGTTAATGCAATCATAAATATAAAAATAGATCGAGCATGCTTTATCTAAAGTTGTTTCTATGAAATAAATGTAAGCCAAACGAAACCTTTCAACTATTCATTGGAGTACGAAGAATAATTCGGCCACAGTTCTCCGAAGGATATGTTTTCCGAGGGTTAAATGAATCTTAAATGAATTTTGTCGATTCTTGTAAGAGTTCCTGTATCTGAAACGAGTGTTCCTATAACATCACTTCGCGGGCATAGGTATCGCAACCGAGAAAAAGTGGAAACTACTTTACAGCGTATCGAATCCTCGTGAATCTTGTATTTATTTCTCCGAAGTTCGCACGCAGCAACGTCACCCTCTTCACCCGTCCTCGTCTCCGGAATCCCGTTTACGCTCAAAGTTTTTCTTGCCTGCCACGGTATGCGATACGATCGGAATAAGAAGGAGGTCGATAAAAACCGTCGAACGTTTTATAACGCGCAAGACAAACGATATAGTCACGGTGTACATCGTCGCAGTTATCGACACGGGAAGAAATATGGAAAACTCCTTTAGAAAAACGTATTGATCCTCCTTTCATAATAAAGGCCAGTCACTTTTATATTTCGAGACATAACAGAGAGACTGAAGTGCCTATAATTTCATCATTATATCTGAAAATACGAATTAAATATTAAAATGCCGATCTGACCTTAATTGTTCTCACTACAATGTGAAGAAATTCCTATCATATCTGTTATTTTCCTGTCTGTAATTTTGTTTGCGCGATTTAAGTTCACTAATATTTACTCAAGTTCGACAAAAACTTATTTCTATTCATGTTTGAATAATAAAGAATATAAAACATTGTTGCAAATTCAGGGTAGATATTCTTCGACGATGCATATATCACATCTCAAAATATTACAAAATTTTAAATTTTATTGACTGTTCTATGTTGACATTTAAATATCTGTGTAAAATTTGAGCATTCTCTAATTCGTTTAAGTTATTTTTAATTGTTTGCTATTGGTACTTATGTAAAATTGCGTTTTGTAATACTTATTTGCAAAGATGAGGAAGCAGTATTATAAATTAAATCAAATTTTTTACATATACTAATAAAACTCTAATAAATATTCGAACGAAAGTTTATTTGAATCCATTTACTCGTATAAAGATTATAATTATTTATCTACAACTGCAGAAAAATAGATCATTTTTGCTGCATAAGACAGTTAAATCTTTTTTGTTCTCTTTGCAACTTGTTTCAAACCAAAATCTTTTATTGTTAATTAGGAAAAAAAGAATTAACGTAAGTCTGCAATTTTTAAATTTCGAAAACTTTTAGCTAGTACTGTAGAATAAAAATAAGGAAAATATTTGCGTTGAGATTATTTTTCTTTACCATATAAAATCATATTGTATGCTGATCGCGTACTTGCTGAACCTTTATAAGTCGGTTTCTATGAGGTAAATAACTATAAGCAGATAGCTATAAACCAATATAAGTGCGTCGTAAGCAAAACTAAATTTCACATGCACCTGCAGTTTTCCTTGTTATTTGTCGCGTCGTGAAAAAAATCAGACGTAACGCTTGCCGCTTTATGATCAATCGTTAAATATTTATGACATATCGGGATATACACTTATAAAAAAGATGCAGTTGTTAACAGTCGTAGAAAGAAATCAAATGAAAAGTAATTTCTTTATAATAATACTTTAAATTGTAGGCGAGAAGAAAATACTTCACTTTTTCAATTCTAATTGCGTACAATTTTATTTACATCTAATCTGTAAGAACTTGTAATAAATTCTTAACTTGTAATAAATTCAATTGCGTAAAGTGTAAATCGTAGAGAAGAAAAACTATTTTTTATATTTGAGTTTTAATTTAAAAAATGTTAACGTTAATAGTTTACTTTGTAGTGTAATTAATTTTCCCGCAAGCATTATACATACATAATATAAATTTCTCATTAAAAACTCTCATAAATACATTTTTCTGAATACAAGAAACTTTTCATGAAAAATCTTTTAAATATTGCGTTTACTCTTCTCGGATAGGATGCTTGTGTTTAATTAAGGACGATAAATTGAAATAACACGAATGCACATTCGTTTTTCATTACGTTCTCGAAAATAGAATCGACGTAACGTTCACGATGTATTTCGACGCCAATTCTTTTCACAGAAGCGCTGTGTACTCTAAGCACGCCCGTTTGTCTCTCGCAAAGTACTGAGGCTGGTCTTTGTGTTTCGTTTGCATAGACGCGGGAGCAAAACGACGCAGCGAAGGAGTTACGTCTATTATTTATATCAGCACGCCAGGAATCTCTGTGGAGAGACCGAACAAACACACGAGTGATATACCCACTGGCCACGGCCCAATGGACGTGCATGCCAATTTCGTAATGCGTATTATCCGCAGGACCCGGCGTACTGGCATGCGTTACCGCGAGTGCTCTAGGACAACACGAGAATCGAACCAGAAGGAAGTCTCTAAATCTTACGACGGCGACGTATCGGCAAATGTACAACCGAATTTATCCTGTTAGATATATAACAGGCAGTAATATTTCTTTCATAGACGTAACACTTCCTCCGCCGATACCACGGTCTATCGCAGTTAAAACAATACTACTTGCACTCAAATTATTACAGATAGCTTCTTTTAAATCGCATCTTTAATGCACCTACAGTTCAAAACAGGAAAGTGTTGTTTAGATAAATTTTTCCTTTAAGGGGTAACATACCTTTTCGCTAAAAATTATTAATTTTTGGGAATTTTTTCGAATGGATAATAAATAAATTTAATATTTACAAAAAGGACATGTTTTATTGATTATTAATGAGTAAAAAAGTAATTTTTTTTTAACTTTGAAATTGGAGATATTCGACCGTTAATGCAATACATACAAATTGAAATAAGAACGCCTTGTACAGTCAAGCTGGATCTTAGTGCTTTTTATAAATTTTACTTGTGTGATTTTTATATACCTTTTTTTTTCAAATTCAACCGACTACGCGTCGAATAACTTTTCCGGTCATAACGCAGCTATAAGTTGAACATGAACAGGTAATATCACATTTATTATTGAATTTGAAAAAAAAGGTATATAAAAATCACACAAGTAAAATTTATAAAAAGCACTAAGATCCAGCTTGACTGTACAAGGCGTTCTTATTTTAATTTGTATGTATTTTTTTTAACTATTTTGACTTGTATAAATTGACTTTTACTGGGGCTGCTCTCGCACCTACCCATTTATAATAGTTTCAGCGCTCTAGAATTCTGTAAAACAAACGAAAATAAGAAAAATGATTACGAGTCTCTAGAATAATTGTGTCATTAAGGCCTGACGATTTCAAAATTTTGTAAAAATCGAGAAGATATAGATTTAAAAAAAAAAGTTCCATTTTTATGACAAATTTTCGACCTTTAAATATTTATAAACATTGTTATAATACAAAATTTTTTTAAATGGTTTGACAGGTCGTAGAAAATTGCATTTTACATAAATAAAAATTTGTTTTACCAAAAAATTATTAAGGTTCTCATGCTACTGAAAAAGGTTGACCCGAGAACAGCGCAAGTAAAAGTCAATTTAAATAATACAAAATGATTTTTAAAATAAATTTAATTATTCTTTTACACATTAATAATAAATAAAACATGTCCTTTTGTAAATATCAAATTTATTTATTATCCTTTCCAAAAAAAGTCAATTTAAATAATATAAAATGATTTTTAAAAATTATTCTTTTACACATTAATAATAAATAAAATATGTCCTTTTGTAAATATCAAATTTACTTATTATCCTTTCCAAAAAAATTCCTAAATATCAGTAATGTTTCAGCATCGAGAAGGTATAATCCCTTAACTAATTTAAGAAGAAAAGATTATCCTTTTTAATTATATCTGAAATTATGCCTCGAACAAATTTCTTCAGATTCATATTAAAATTTCTGTAACTTTTTAATGTGTAAAAACAATATTAAAAATATTACGTTTAAATCAACTACAGGACTATCGTAGCGATTTTCAAGGAGTTTAGGCGAACAAGTGGAAAAGACAGCTACAATGGAAGAGACAGTGCTCAACGCGAGAGCCAGCACAGAACTATTGTGAATGTGTTCAATGGAAGGATATCCTTATAGTGACTAGATGTCGCTTACTTTAAATCACTCTAGAAGTGCACTCCGAGAAGAAGGCCCTCCATGAAAAGATATCGCGGCTTTTATCCTCTCGAACGTACACGTAAACAACCGAACCCATCATAACGCGTATCTGCATTGCCCGTATTATGTATCAGGTGTACATATAGTCTACATGTTTACATTGTATACGCGCCTTAAGCAGTATACTAGCGAGTAGCGAGTATACGAAGCGGTACCAGTTGAGTTGTATCAACAAGGAAATCCGTGCGTTCAGTCGATATTTGTTAATACCTCGCACGGACGTTGCTTTATTAACGTTCACTGATGTATGTATAATTGGACTGGCAGTTATGAGAACATTTATGAGAAATAATATTAACCCTTCGTAGGCACACATATTTTTACTTATTTCATAGATATACTGGGTCATTTTTATCCAGCCCCACTTTTTTACTGTTCTAGGCTTTAAAAAAATGTAAAAAAATCAAGGTTACTTTTTAATATCTGTTCTACAGTACTAAAATGGTTGTTTAACTCAAATGTTAAAACCATTATTTAATAAAATTTGAAATTTGTTCGGAGAAATTTCAGAGTAAAATTCCATCTAGGCCAACAAAGACCCAGTGTGGCTACAGAGGGTTAAATAGCTATTTGTAAAATGTCTTGTTAAGAGAGAGAGATGATCAAGAAATAAATAGGTCTTTTCCCTAAATTTACTCATTAATTTTATACTTTAATCTTTCTACATACAGCCTTGGCAAAAAATATTAGGCGCAACATTTTTTTCATTTATCTGGAATTCCTGTATTATTTCCTATTAATAGATAATTATTCTGTTTAAAAAAAAAAGGACTTTTTAAACCCTTTAAACTTGTGTATAATATTGATAACCAATAGGAAATGATACAGATAAAAAAATTCCAGATAAATGTGAAAAAATAAAAATGTTTAATACTTTGGACCAAGGTTGTATAATTAAATCTTAATTTTGACGTCGCAAGATTTATTAAACTGTAAAGTAATAATATAAAATGTAAAACTGTTTCTATAACACACTGGAGAAAAAATTTCTAAATTTTAATAAACATTTATTCGAATATATAATACTAATAAAATATTTTCTTAAGATACATAAATATTTACTCCATAACAAAAAAATGATACTTAAATTAAATTAATGGTTCTTGTAAGTAAATTGTAGTAAATATTTCGTTAGTATTCTTGAAATAAATATTTATTAAAATTTAGTAATTTTTCTCTCAGAGTGTACATTGAGTGTACCTTCCTAAAAATACAGAACCTTAATCAATGTTTTCGCAGATGCTTATCTCACTTTCGCCCGCAGGAAAATCAAGAACAAATCTGTTTATGAAGTCAGTTGTTTCAACAGTTCAGAGCGCGGAGTTAATAGCAGGAATTTTAATCAAGTTGTAACACGTGCGGCGATGCTCCATGCAATTACATATCCGCGAAATGAAATGAAAGCGCATTCGTTACATGCGTATTCACTCTTCGCGTTTCATATACGCGCGACGGCCGAATTCCCGTCTCGTAATTTCGGTACGTGATGCCCGCCGTATTGCAAATTGCCCGGCGTCGTTGTCGGTCGAGCCTCCCCTCGCGCGCGTCCCGAATGAATCGACGGTAACGCTTTTCGTTCGTTTGACGGAGCTGTATGCGCCCGCGAGCTCCAAATTGCCCTTGCCGCATAATGCGCTTATCGCCGAGAAACTGATCGAATCAAAATGCAAATTCAATGAATTATTCAGCAACGTCGACAACGATTCGCCGTATATATATATTTATACGGCGAATCGTCGCGGACAAACCGCGCGACGCGACGGCGCGAGCGCGTTATGCACCGACGGACATTTTCACGGGGAACTAATTACGTCCCGCGTACATCAAACGCAATAATTGGTTTTTGTTCCGCATAATGATCGCAGGTGACAAATGCGTACTTCGCTTCGTTTATGCGTGCGTGATTATTGTTTGACTTGACTTCAGCGTAATTGTAACCATTAGGCACAAACGGTGCTTCTTTCGCTAAGTTGAAAGCAATTTCTCAGAGATTGAGAAAAAGAAGCGTGTTCGGCATATTCTGTGCTTTAGATTAATTAAAGTGCGTCAAAAGAGTTAAGTTATCAGGTATTTAATAACGTTTCTGTTTGATGATTAGCAAGAGATTCACGGATTATGAGAGAATAATAATTCAACGATGCATGTTCTACTTGCTAAAACAACCGCAATTCCAGAGTGTGTACTCAAATTTTGCAAAAAAGTTCCCTGAAAATTGCTGGTTTTCACAGGAATTTTATTCAAATTTCCAAGTAAGATTAGAGAATTTTTTAATGTAGCTTTGAAATAAATTTATTTTATCATATATTTAATGTTCCTTAATCATAGAAAAGTCATTTGAGTGTTGAATTAAATTTGAAAAAGTATTAAAAGAAAATGTCTATTCAAAACCGAAGAAATCAGAAATATCTTGTAGGAATTACCGAATAATAATAAAGTTGATCAAACGTTTTAATTATAAAATCTCGAATCTTATTATAATAATTAGAAATTCTGTTTCCACTGAGAAAAAAATCGAAATATTAGTAAGCAAATGTTATTTGTGATTTTTTTGATATTTAGTGGTTATAAAAAATTGATTGATAAATTTGATAATGACAATTTATACTTCTGTGAAACATAACTCATTTTTCTTATTAATTGATTTATTTGTTTGTAATAAAATCTTATTTCGCCATATTTAAATAACGATTTATTTCAGTGAAATAAATTGCTATCTTATAAATAAATTTTTAAATATCTTTTTTCAGCTGGTTTCACCAAAATGCATTCACTCGTATCAATACAATAAAATCTTTTTTTTTCAGTGTGATACGACACACAATGCCAATTTAGAACAATGTATTATACTATCTTTCATTGTCACTGTTTTCTGATAAAAACTCGCAAGTATATATGCGAATATACGTGAGTGCACATAGATGTATACCATATCTATTTGTTAATCGATTGTCGACATTATGTATAATCAAAAATTAGAAAAAAATTATAAAAATAATAGTTTTGTCAGAAAGAAAGAGAGAGAGAGATGGAATTTAAATTTAAAAGTAAATTCCAAAAATTTCTCTAATTTCCAATCAAATTCCATGAAAATCTATGATTTTTAAGGATAAAAGAGAAATTCCTTGAAAATTCCAGGTTTTCCCAGTTTTTTTTTTTTGACAGTACAAACCCTAAATTCTTTAAATATTTTATAGCATTTCAATTTAAATCAATAGAAATTATAACTTTAAACTTCAAGCAATTTTTCTATCTTTAATATGTTGTAATTGTATGATTTCAATATTTAACAAACAAAAAATCTCAACTCTCAGAGTTATAAAACGAAGCATTCTCTCATATCGCACGTCCCTTAATGTCATGCACGCGAGGGAACTTTATATCTCCAAATGTATCCAAGAAAAATGCTAAACTCGTCCTTTCGCCACTATTTTTTTCCTCTATTGTGTTCACACAGGAGTGTCCATTTGCCAGCGGTCTTTCATGTGTTCTTTTACAGTTATTTCGACTCGTCGCCGAGCCAACCCGTGATTTACGGCGTACATTTCGCCTGTATAATCCCGCATAATCTAGCCGGATACGTGCGAGCGTCAGCCAAACTCGCTCTCTCCGACGACACGGTCGAATTATTACCATCTTCGCACCACACAGTCAAAATTAATTAAGCATATGATGTCACGTCGCCATGTCGCAGAGTGCGAGAACCGCATGTCTGTCCGTCGAAAGGTGAAGTCGCAAATTACTGGGGATTACAAGACGCATCGTGCCGTGCCGTGCCGTGACATAATGTCGCGAGTAATCGAAAATGTTACGCAAAATGTCACGCTGCTTAGGAGAAATGCCTGTCGTGTAAACTACTTCATAAAACATGTTAGATAAATACTTAGACACAAGTTTAAGCACGAGTTTAAAACAGAATGCAGCATGTATGTGGCTTAAGAAAAATAATCATTAAACAGGTTTTTATATCGTGAAAGATATTAAATTCAATATAACAATATAAAATATAAAAGCAAACGACTGATTCGAATGATCAATCAATTTGCTGTTCAACAATTATTTCTGATTTTTAGCATTTTTGTTAAATTTAATAGAAACGTGAATGTGTCGTAAAAATTTTTAACTGAACGTGACAACAGATTTAGAAACTATTGTACATTCGAGCGAATTTATAAATTTTCAAATTCAAAATAGAAAATTATAAAATTGCAAATGTAATAAATAATATAATTATCATTTAATTACAACGTCTTTTTTCGAATATGAATAGAAACATGTATGCAGTAACATTATAATCCTTGTGATGCATTTTCTATAAAATTATAAGTTGCAACGATGATCGCGTTTAATTACTATAAAATGCGCAATTATAATGTAACAGTATTTCACGGGAAAACTTCAGCGCGTTGTGAGTTAGCACTTTAGATCCAAGTTAAATTGATTACAACGTTAATCTAATGCCACAGGATAGATCAATACGCCACCCGGAAAACAAGTACATAATTAAACTATATGGAACTATATGGAACGCCTCAGAGTTTGTACTCGAGTTGCCCGTCTTTTGACGGGAGTACGTGTCGTCACGGAGTCTTCTATCTTTCGCGACGAAAAACAGTTTAACCCGCGACTTTTTTCTTCTTTTCCTTCTGGAGATACGAAGAATCGTAATGCCGTCGCGAGTTAGACAGATACAGCGCAGATACGATAAGCGTGAATAAATTTAAACATGAGCACCGGAAACGTGGGTGATAAAAGAAACGAGAAATAAGATATGAACAGAGAAATGGTAAAACTCGGAAAAGTAGGTAAACCGTATCCAACTTAGCTAAACATGTAGATAAATACCGCAATTGCTTATTGCTGATACGTCACTTAACATAAGAGAATAATCTACACGAGATTACGAACATACATACGTTTGTAACAATATTAATTTTCAATATCATTTAATCAATAAATATATTTTAGGACCCTGTATCATCAATTAAAAATTTTATTATAACTTTAACTTGAAATTTCATTAAAATTCTGACTTAAAATTCTATTGTTATTTGTGAGTTTATACAGACTCCAAATTATTTACGCATTTCTCACAATAAACGGAGTAAAAATCCATAAAGCGAACCGGTTCTCAAATTTTTCGTACGCGAATTGCTCTCGTTGTGCGCCTCATTGATTAAATTCCGAGAATTTATGGGTTCGTTCGCGTGCGATCGAAACAAAGAGCTCGTGAAAACAAAGCGGAGTCTCGCGATTTAAGCGGCGAAAGTCACGTTCGCAATTGCTTGAATCTTGGTCGGTCATAAGGCTACAAATATAAAGAATGCAGCTTTTCCGCTTTTCGACTGTCGGCAGCAATAAATGCAAATTCTCGAGCAGTTGAAAAGAGATGATTTTATTATGCACCGAAATGCATAATAAAATCATTTCTTTTTAATTAATATCAATTTTGACAACAAAAATATAATTTTGCATCATAAACATTTTTTGATGTTGTTTCGATTATTGTCAATCTTGTTAAAATTTATTTTTCGAGAAAAAAATGTTTACTTCTTTCGTATACTCGTAAAAACTTTTTGATTATAAAAATAACCAATGAAAGATAAAAATGAACTCAATAGATTTCACACTACAATAGTATTAATTAAATCATTATTCAAATTAAAATCTATAATAAATGGCTGTATGTGACGAATTATAAATATATGAAACATATATGTATACGTACGCTGAAAAAGAGTTTAGTAATAAGAATAATCTAGTTTTGGTTCAAAATAGTTTCAATTAAATATTTGATTAATATAATCAAATATTTAGCAATACTTAGTAATTATGTTTATGTGAATAGTAACCAAATATAATAACTAATCGGTTATTAAACGGTTAGCAAACTATTACTAAATATTTGGTTATATCAACTAAATAATTAATTAAAACTGTTACGCCAAGGTTTAGTAACTATCATCTAGATTTGATTATTATTAGTAAACTCTTTTTTCAATGTACATTCATACACATGCAATAAAATAGAATTATTATATTAAATCATATAATATTTTAAAACTAATAATTATTTTATATAAAATTTTATATAAATTATATTATATATGTATATAATATATTTCTTCTAAATTAAACAAAGAAAATTCCAAGAATAATATTTCTTTAAATCATTTCCATTCATTTCTTGTTTTTTCTTTGGCAATAAAACTGATACTATTTGTCGTATCAATTCTTTTTTCATTAAATCGGACATCTATGAAAATTTTAGTACAATTAGATGTGTTTTTAGTCGAAGGTACTTCAAGGTTCAAACCGTCGGAAAAGAGCCGAGCATTAATTCCGTTATACTTGCGGCGTCGGCGAGTACGTGTGTATGCGAATGCTCTTTTGCCGTGCGGTCTTACTGAATAACTCACCCTGACCAGTAGAGTCCTAAAAGCGGAAAATTTGCCTCCTTGGTATATGCATAGCCCGGCGCATGCTGATTCTACCACCGCTGCTGGTGTAAAGTCGCCCAGAAAATTAACGGGAGGATGTGTCGTGCGAGTTACTGCGAGCCGACGCGAAACGCGTTACGTTTCACGCGTGCGTGCAACACGATAGCTTGCTAAAGCACAGTGATAAAAGTGTGTGCCCGTAAGCCGGACTGGCCGGCAGCGTCTAATGCTCTAACGCGGATTTATCCTTTGTTTCGTCGCCGACGTTAACGTATGCGGCCGCCATTATTTTTTCCCTTCTAAGGCAGTACATTTGGAAGTTTCCGTGCCCACTTAAGAGCCCTTTTTCCTCGAGACCGCGTCCCACATCCATCAAACGGAGATTAGACAACAGTGTTTGCCCTGCATCAAGCACAGACTTCGTTGCTTCGCGCCCGCTGATTGCTTCGATATTGATGATTTAAGTACTGAAGAAGATACACGGACGTGACGTATAACAGACGAAATTGGAGCAAATAGCCTTACAGTCTCTAACGCGAAGGAAACTTGAGATTGACAAGGGAAAGATCAGATTTAAACTCTTGTGGATCATTTATTTTCAAAATGCCGTGCACCAAGTTAAAACGTATATGAAAATAGATATATGTATTGATTCGTATTAATATCTCACATGATTTTATTTTCAAATTCATTAATAATCTCTATATATATAAGCGCATAATATTACCTAATATTAAATAATATTCCTGAAATATTATTTAATATTATTATAATAAAACTGGTTATATGTCCACTTCTTATAATATAATATAAATATTATATTACAAGTAAATAATATTATTTATTTCAATATTTTAAATTAACGGGAAAATTATAGCTTTTAAATGTAATAATTATAAAGTTTATGAATATTTTTATGCATAATAATTCACATTATTTTTTTTTTTAAATAATATTCATAGAACATTTTTATAATATTCCACGGATATTAAAATAATATACCACAAATATTATATAAAGCAGACATCTAACATTAATACAATATTCCCATAATATTAAAAAATATTATATTCTCGGAATATTATTTTAATATTATTTTAATATCTAATAATATTCGTATAATATTCTAGGAATATTATGTGCTTATAAAGGTAATGTATTATCTAATACCTAATTGCAATATCCAATTGTGGTACTTGTAATATCTAATTGTGATATAATGTATATAAGAAATTAAGAAAAAAAACATTTAAAATTCAGATTTTTTTCTGTCTAAAAGAAATTTTATAGTTATGACGTATAGTGCCATTTATCACCGTAAAATTGCGGCGAAACGAACAGCTGTGACAACGGTCGGTTTTCCACACCGGCCTAAAAATATATGAATACGCTAACTTTGCAGTTACAGGGACGGCATTCTGGAGAGTTAGTTGGAAGCAAGTGTATCATGCATAAAGGTCTACTGAAACGCGACACCTGGGACCATAGGGTGGTTCGTAAGGCACGGCAAACCACGGCCTTGAGCATTACGAATGTTTTGTATGCAAAGTACACACTTCACAAGTGCACACTCTACAAGTATAATGGACTGGTAAAGATGCGCGTCGCTCGATGATAAGGCCCGTCGTGGCGCATGCAATTTTTTTCCATGTCACTACACGTGTTCAACTATCATCAATTACGGGTGATACCGATATATACACTTTAGATAAAGTTGATCAAGAAAAGAGTATGATCAACCATTTGCACACATTAAAAATAACACAAGACAATAAAAAAGTTTTTTTTTTAAATCAACTAGAATCAGAACAGTGTATTATAGATTTTGGCAAGCTGAATCCATAAGTAAAAATGTTCCATTACGTCACGTTTTAAAATAATTAAAATTAATCTCTAAAAAAATTTTTACCAATTTTTAAAAATTCATAACTAGTAAACATAATGCGCTAGAGATTTTAAAAACAGCTCAAATTTAAGCTTAAACATACACACATTGTGCTTGTAAAATAAAAATATTAAATCTTTTACTGTATCGAATTTTTAACATGCTTTATTTTAAGGGTAGATTTATTTTAAGGGTAGCGAAAGATGATACATATACAAAATGAAGCATTCAAATTGAGACACTTAAATACCTTGAGAAGAAAATGTTTTAGAAAAAATGTTTCAAACAAAAGTTGTATGATCTCACCCTTTTTTTTTTTTATTTTTTATTTTTTTTTACATGGGGAAATCCATCATGGATACCTCCCCCTCTCGGGGACGAGGGGGGGTTATGCCGGACTCCTACCGGCTAAAACCCCATGGTGGTCCTCCTGACTGGACGTGGGGGGCGCCCCGGGATCGCAAGCATTTCAACCAACGGGCGCCCCCCGAATGATCTCACCCTCCTCCCCAAAAAAAAATTTTTTTTATTAGAAAAATTTCGTGTTGCATCTAAAGTACAAATTTTGTCGTTCTTAATATCAATTACAACTTAATATCAATACAAGAGGAGAGAAAAGGAAGAAAATTTCTATTCAGATGGTGTTACTTCTTGTAATATCTATTACAAGAAATAGCACTAAATGCTTGATATAAACAAGAATCAAAGTCCTCAGTGTAAACTAGTAGATAATACACAACAGAATACAGTGACACACTGTTTTTCGTGTTACTCGCATCGCATGTAAAAGTGTAGTCTGTTTGAAGTAAACATAGTCCTTTTAATACAAGGGGAAAATCGTTAAAATAATATCTGATACATTTTTCGTAAAGTCCACTTTATTGGAAGAGGAATACTCTTTCTGTTTTCACTTACAATATGGGATTACAAGAAATTTTACTTTATAAGGATGCTCTCTTTTGGTGCTGAAAGAGGAAAAATATCACAGGACAAGTGATTCAAAACCTGTAAGAAACATTCTGATTCTAGTTTGAATCTTCAAAAATTTTTTTTACATCTTATGTTATTTTTTTCTCTAGTACATCGGATTTATCAGCAAATTTTTAAAAAAATAATCAAAAAACATGTTTTTTGAACAATTCAACCTCACTTATCTCAAAAACATTACGTGATAGAAAATTTTTACTTACGGATTCGGATTCAACAAGCATCTATGAGAGAGAGTGAGAGAGAGAGAGAGAGAGAGAGAGAGAGAGAGAGAGAGNNNNGAGAGAGAGCGAGAGAGAGAGAGAGAGAGAGAGAAACTACTCTAGTCCCCAATTGCATTCTAAGAATTTTTTGTAACCTAATGTAATTCATCCAAAAGTACCTCAGAAATCACATAGTAACATTGTTTCGTAATCGCAATACTGTCGTTGAGCAGAGAGTATATTTTTCTCGTCTTAGAAGAAAAAGGTACAAAGTCGCAGATTTCTGATAAAATGACGTCTGTCAATAGTAAAATGCGGAAATTGCACGATTCGTATCGTGATATATGTTCATCTCAAAGTTCCGGCTTCTGTTTTCGATTTTTTGTTAAAATGTAATTTAAATATAAACTTTAACAGTATACGTTATATAAAATTATTAATTATTAATTATTCGATATAAATAATTTTATTTGACATACAAAAAATTATAAAAATATAATAATAATAATATTGCATCAAAAAACAGAAAATTCGATACGTTGCATTATCTTTTTGATAATAAAATTATAATTAAAATTATAAATTAGTTTAGTTTAAAATTTTCTAGAACAAAAACCGAAATATATGATGTCGGATGGCATAATTGCAATCAGCAGAACATAGTTATAAATCAGAGATGCACGATAAAAAATCATGATATTGCGTTTCAAACCCGTTGTAAAATTTAACACATAATTAAATGTTCATAAACAAAATGTATAAACGTATGCGTGTCAGGTAGGCGCAAATGAGCAAAGCATAATTATAAGGGATTCAATACATAACATAGCGTGCAAAATAATTTCCCACGAGAAAATCAGAATTGATTTAAATATTATATGTCATAATCATCATGCAAATACAGATCTGCGTGACTTTAAATGTGATTGATATTACAATGAACTATACATCTAAATAGGGTGGTTGGTAAGTACTCTAAAAAATTTTAAGGGGTAATTCATCACATTAATTAAAACTTTATATGATTATTAAGTTGAAGAAAAAATGTATGAGCCTTCATGTCCTTCACACAAAAAAAAAACGTATACAAAATTTCATTAAAATAACATAAATCGTTTTCGAAACTTTTGAAAAAAATAAAATTTTTCCTTCAAAACTTTGACATCTTTAAACAACATAACAATCATTTCAGAATTTTTCGTCTTGAATTAATATGAGAAATCACCTCTTAAAAATCATTTAGAGTACTTAACGACTTCTCTGTATATGCCATTATTAAGAAACTTTATGGAATAAAATACCCAGAAGTACAACTTCTACATGTATCAAAATAATATCATGAAAAATTGCATTAAAGATAACTTGTTTTACAATTATATTTAGACACGAGGTTTTACATTTTAAGGGATTGCGCTATACTTCAAATTTTATAAATTTTATTCTGTATGATAATTGTAATAGTATATTAATAATTAATATCCCATTATAATTTGCAGCAAAAAATAAATAACGAAGCTTTATTCTATTTCACAAAAGAGTTTAATGAAATGTAAAGACGTCAGATGCACGCCTTACGTAAAAATCTTACTTGCATCTCCTTGAACGCAATACTTTGGCGAAGCAGCCGCAATATCCCACTTGACGTGTAGCATGATCGATCAATGGATAATAGTGGTTCAACACTTGTTTGCAGACTGAGTTACCAATTCCCGGTCAGACCTGCCGCGGACATTTGCACGCTAAGTTCGCTTCAACAGGCTTTAGTAATTCATGCGTGAAGCTCTGCGAGTTAACAGCTCCGCCGCTTGCACGAACGACTAAATTATGATACGGAAATCAAATAATCGGTTTACAACCTACATATGGTAGGTCTGTTATACGTCGACCGCTCACGGCGGATTTGTACATCTACTCTAATTCCTTCGGGCTGCACGCTCACATTTATTAATCCTACATGTTACGCACTAACAAAGTTCAATAATGCAAATATAACCTTCCGGACCGGACAGGGGAACTATATATAGAGGAACTACTCAATTATAAATATCCTTGTCGATTATTATTTAAATAAACTTAGTATTAATTTTTTCGTGTAAATCATTTTGATTCCTTAAAATCATAATTAGTGCCCTTTAGTCAACATTTACATGGATCTCACAGACTTAGCGTCAGTGGCACAGACATTGAAGACTTCGGAGGGATAATAAAGATTAATAACAATTAAAAATTTGTAGGACGCATTCTGCAGTTACACGAGGCCATTGATCAATTAATGAATATTTACGAGTGAATATTCATCTATATTAAACGAGTACATGGCACTCATAACGTTAAAATTTGTAACATTGCAATTTCTACGGAATAAATTATGGAATTATAATACAAACGAAAACAATAGAGATCTATATTGCTCACCATGTGCTACAATTATAATGGAGTATTATACTGTTATAATTATTGCATTAAATAAAATGACAAAATTTGAAGTATAGCATATTCTCATGTCTGTTAAGTTAGCACCCCCACCACAAAAAATCGGAACGGCACCTATGCTAAAATTAAGTGCTTTTTATGTGCTAATTATGCGCCGTGTTTTCAATTTTTGTGCTCGAGCGGTTTAGTAGAAAATCACGATTGAAAGTGGGGGTACCAGCTTAACAGACATCACATTCTCTCAACACAATTTGGGTCTATGAATTTCGCGTGAGCATAACTACAATAAATTGCATACAATTTACATATTATTCTATCCTAATTTACGAATAAAAGTTTTAAAAAATTTTTTAAACAATTCAAGTTTATAATAGCGATACTTCTTACGCGTTATTAATAGCAATGATCCAAGATATTACTGTCTCTCACGATGAAAATATTATAATACATCATATTGTAAGCATATAACAAAAATCTTCAAACTTTTGAACAGTAAATTCCGGATTACAGATTGGCTTACTTCTTAGTCACTAATTATTTATCTAAAGTTTCAAGAAAATGATAAAACCAGAAGCTACAGTCTTCGTTTATTAGTAATCATACACGTTGAAACATTTAAAAGCATCAGTTTATGTTGCAGGAATAAAATTACTTAAAAAGAAAATTTAAAAAAAATTCACTGTACTCCAGTATTTCAGAGGAAAAATCTTCTAAAATGTATGCACAAAGGAGCAAAAAATATATCACAAAATAAAGCTGACTATTAAAAAATATAATGAAGAGAGCACACTATGGAAAAGAAAATTATGTAATATAAACATTGCGAGAAATTTAAATTAGAGACTTAAAAAAACTAAATACACGTTGAGGTATATATGTTACAATATCTATGCTTCCCAATTTGCAAGAGAAAAGACAAGTAATATAAAAAGAATGAGATATTAAATCGTAAAAGACTTCAAAATCTTTCTAATAAACGAGATGTAAAGTCAATCTGCAATGCTATACCTGAGTTAATATTTACTTCAGATAAATATACCCGTCTAGCGATTATCGCATTCGACAGTTGCTGTAGAACTCGGAAACAACTGGATTTGGCATCTCATGCTGTAATAACGCAAATCTAAACCCAACCAGAACTCTCCAACGACCACTATATCCGCTTCCTTATCATTCAACGTTCACGCTCGTACAAGATTTACATTTTGCAGCAGACATGCATTTCCATAATTTTATCAATGCCATCGTCTCCAAACATCTAATAATTATCTGTAAAATTTTTTGATACATTCACTTGCACAGATTTACCAAACACATATTAAGCTTTCAAATTATTTTAAATCTTTATACACGGTTAAAGTTCATATTTTCAAATGTTCAAGTCTATCAATTTATTTCTAGCGTCTAAATTTTTCTTTATCTTTTAATTCTTTCAAATAAAAGTTTTCAAAACTCGCAAAATCTTCGTGAAACAAGAAATCTTCCGCTTTTCCAGTCACTTCCATAATTAATAGACTACACGTTCAGACATTTGCTCGATTAACAATGATTCTGAAAACGTTGCGTAACTTTGCAAGGATGCTTCGATATGCAAGTCTACCAAAGTCTGATTATACGGGGCAGATCTCCTCTCACGCCCACAAAGTGGACCGGATCCCCTAAGCCGCTCGGCAGGAAAAACAGCTTTCCCGAACAAACTAGTGCAAAATTCGTTCGAACCTGTGCCACGTACAGTCGGTTTTGCGGCTCGCGGGACGGCCGCTTGGCGAAACCACAAGGGCCGTCCGTGGCACCTCCAGAGAGACCCGCCAGATTTCGAACATGCAGTCTGTTAGGGACGGTTTGCGAACTAAGAACAACGGATTTCAAACAAGTACGACCGCGGCTCGTCCAAGCGCGCCGGCTTAAACCGCTCAAAGCTGCACCGGGCGCATCATAAGAAGCGCATCCAAGCGAATTCGGTACACGGCTCGCTTTCCGAACTTTTAACATCGATACTTTCGTTCCACATTCGATTGCTGTCGGCAAGCTGCTCGATGTACTCGCCGATCAATTGTTAAACTTAAGAATGAAACGTCACGGTATACTATCCTTGGATTAACATACTTTGATTTACTACAGCGATTCACTGTACGATCAAAAATAAAAGCTTTCGGAATACAGAGATGTACAAAGCTGTAGTTCTTTTAAAAAAAGATAAAAATATCTAGAATCTCTACTTTTCATTTTTTTTTCTTTTAAAATGTGTAGCAGAAATTTTGATAAGAACAACATTACGCAATATTTTTTTAGTATTTTTATCTCCTATTGCAAAATCTAAATTTTTCATTATTTCTATTTTTTTACCTTACTCGAGGAAAAGAATTATCTTTTTTCTTATTTTCCAACAATACGAGAAAACGAACCCTTTTGTCATCCTGAATATTATCACGCTTTAATGAAAGCGAATCGAATGCGTTTAATTAGGTGTTAGTTTCAACACGCACGATTAATCGTACCATTATGGTGAACACCAATTACTACATTTCTGTGCGTTAATTATTTCCATTTCCAGAATCAGTTCAGCGTGACTGTAAATGATGCACATAGTAGGTATATAACGGAAAAAAATGTGCCGTGTGCAAATTATTGTCATAATGCTTTTTATATAAAATTTTATAAATGAAAAAAGTAAAAATACGTAGAATTTTATCGTTATATCGAGAAGCATATAATTACGTATTATTTATAACTTAAGACAAAACTTGAGATGGTAGAGAATTAATAATAAATTATATAATAAATGAATTATATTTAAAATTTCTGCAATCATATTATTATGTTAGAACGTAAATACTTTTACTTTGCGCAGTGTTGTTACAAAAGCGAGATAACAAACGCGAAACACAGGTCATGTATCTTATATTACATGATCTCTTTTACATTTCTGATTCGTGAAACTTTCGATACTGCAAGATGGGATCACTTTACTAAACTTATAAAACATCGTTGTCGTACATTGAACGCCAGGTGCAGTTGTCTCGGATTCAACGCGTGAGAAATACGAGATAGAACAACAATAAGATCGGGAGAACGTGGGATAGATCGAAAAAGTTGAGAAAGGTGAATGAGAGCTACTCGAATTTCCAATTTCTAGGCTAAAGAAGAGAGTAACTTGCTTTTTGTTACTTACAAGGAGATACAGAAGATGGTTTAACTCCGAATCATTCAGAATTAATATTTAAATATTTTACGCGCTTAAATTAAAGTGTAAATAAATTTATGTGAACGTACGTATGTGCAAAAAGTTTGTACAAATTATGTGTTTATTAAAACACGATATTTTTGCAAATTGAGGTATAAACTTTTAATTTTGAAATTATTCATAATTGAAACGCTGTTACAATATATAAGGTTTAAAAAATTCATTATTATTTCCTCATTTTAATTGTGTTATCCATACCTTATTGATTACACGTAGAAAATGTAGCTTACGCGATCTTCAATAGAATATTATATATACCATACATATGTATTCGAAAACGCGATGCATATGATGGTAATCCGATTTGCTGCAGGACAGAAGCGAATCATAGTTCGATAATCCACGGAAAAGTCTTGAATACTTGTCGCTAAGAGGATATACTATAAAGCTTCGGGAAAAAAATCCCCTAACTTGTTAAAGGATTTTTACGCGAGTAGTTAAAACCGCTTTAAAACCGCTTTAGGATCTCATCAGACGATCGCGCGAAACCAAGTATACTAGAACTTCGCCAACTTTGTAATATGAAAGTTATTAAATGACAGAGGGATATCATATACACTTGGAGTGAAGGCCGACATTCAATCGCGATAACCATCGTTTAATCCTAACAAGTTGTCGATACGATTTTCAACGAATTCTCTTTTGCGCTCGTGTTCTTCAAATTCTCTTGAGAATAAATTCAAGATTTATATTTTCTCGACAGCTACATATATACGTTTAACTTTAGTAGCAAACTGTTTCTCTTATAAGTGACACACGAACTCGAAGATATCGAAACAGCACTTATTGAGCTCTTATTAAAATAATTATAAATTTACTGGAGTCTACTTCATCTATATTTAATTTCAACTATTTCTACTGCACACTATATACTCCTTTAGTTTTTGAATTGAAGAGGGCTCGAAATGTGAGTCAAAACGTCTGCGCCAACTTTGTAATATGCAATTGATTAACATTTAAAATAAACCCCTTTTGATCGTTTAATAATAAATTTGTACATTTGCACGAATAATATCTTGTCCCGGCTCTTATCTTAATGTCAATCTTATTGTTAATCCTTTAGTAATTTTAATTTGTTACGAGCTTGTATTTGATTGTTTGATTATAAATTAAACCAACGTGGTCAATTTGCATTTATGTCAAGAATAATTAAATATTTCCTCCGTGTCATTCTCCTATTTTGAAATGTTTCGAACGCATGCTGCAGTTAACCCCCAGCGCAAATTATCCGGATTCACGCATTTGCGTTACCGATTCTCGCGCTACTGACAGCTAGGGAACGCGATGACCCGCGGATTATATCAATTACAGCCGAGGCTGGCTATTAAATGTCCAGGCAAGATCGAACACCGCGGGCTGCTTCGCAAACGGGGAAACAAAACGCCGCCGGCGAATGTTTACCACTCGCGGTCGACCACCCCGTGATTGCATTCGAATGCAGAAAGCTCATGCTCTCCCCCGAGAACGCATACGCGCGAGATAGATGTACGCACATGCCATTCTTACTCGGCACACAGATTGAGATCGGCCGGAAATTAGTAGAAACGGCAATGGCCCGGTAACTCGATATGGAATCCATTCAGGACGATACAATGGATTGACCTGACGACGGACCGACACATCCGATGGTGTCGCTTCCGAACTAGGCGCCGCGCGCCCTAATTCTACCCTTCTCTTATTACTCTCGATAAAATCTAACAAGAGGATAAAATAAGATGATCGTCGCACGATTGTAATGCGACTATGTGCAATTTTACATGCCTTTCAATAAAAAGTTTGAAAGGTTAACAATAAAACATTATGGATTTTCTACATGCGACATTTCAATGTTCAGGCATCGACAACTTTTCGATTATAAGCGATAGCGAATGTTTTATAAATTAAGCTTTAAATTGTCAAGCAAAATTTCAGTCTTCATTTAATTTCAACTGACACTGCAAATTTCGATTTGTTTTCTCAAAGAGTTAAACAATTGTAGATATAACTTAAAATATATGAAAGATTGAAGAAAAATATGACATTCCTGAATGATTTAATCAGAGATTCTATTATTAGTCTAGAGATTCTATTATTATTGATCTAATAGAAGTAAAATATTTCTGTAAGAAAAACCACGGATTTCCTATTGCGCTATGAAGAGTTACTGAACTGTAAAGTCATATCTATAAATACCCTCATCGAAATTAATGTTAAATCATATTACGAGCTTATCCTTTGCTAGGGATAAAGAGCGATTATCTATTCTATGGAAAAGCCGTATAATGGCGCTACAAAGTCGGTACCAGAATAGTTCGATACTGGAATAACCAAGTACTCGCGAGCAATGGAATAATCAGTCGAGTAATTAACAGAGTAATTAATGA
Source organism: Solenopsis fugax (assembly GCA_003595255.1). NCBI lineage: Eukaryota > Metazoa > Arthropoda > Insecta > Hymenoptera > Formicidae > Solenopsis > Solenopsis fugax. The sequence goes on along the minus strand of QKQZ01046062.1, from coordinate 12,018 downwards.
AGTAATTATGAAGCGCGTTACAACAGTTGCGCGGTATAACGCGGCCGCGGGAACGAGTTTGCGGATGCATTATGATATTGCGGACGACCGGGAAGAAAGAGACGATCTCTCGTCTACGGGGATGAACGGCGTAACTTTCTACGGGGAGAAAGAGATATAAAGACAGCCTCTCAAGATGGGAATTAATGAATCGGGCCTGGGACGAGACTAGGGGCGGAAATTTTATGGGACGCGCGGGTAAAACCGCTAATTGCTCGTAAAAACGTTTAATAATGCTGAAGAAAAACGGGTAACGGACCCATCATTATATGGTGCCAACGAAGCGCTCGCAAAAGATAGATAGATGAATAGCGAGCGAGCGAACGAGAGAAAGACAGAGAGAGAAAAAGAGAGAGAGAGAAAGACACAGAGAGAAAAAGAGAGAGAGAGGAAGGGAGCTTTCGAAGAAAATTGAAGCTGACGGTGATAAAAGTTTTTTATTCTTTAGTTGCTTCAAGTGCAAAATTCAACGAATAAGAGTGAGCATTCGCTATCATGAATGACAGGATTAATGACACACACACTTTTATATATATATATATATATGTGTTATTGATTATTAAATATTTGATTCTTCTTTTGATAATTAATAAAATAAGTATTAGTTAATGATTTCTTATACTTTTAATTATTTTAATTTATAAATTCGATACTTTCAAATGCACGATGTTATCTACGATAATAATACATGTATATGCTTGAATAATAATAAAACTTTTTTTATTTTGTCACTATCGTCCTCTGAATAATTTTGACAAAATTTTGTTACAAGATAATTGCGCGCTATTTTGGAGCTACTGCTAAAAGATTGTACTTAACATGTAAATTTGAATGGATCTATTCATGGTAGAACGTCAAATTTTCCGAATGCAAATTTTCCTACACCCCCGTATCTTCCCACTTTAATAAAAATTGGCATGTACACATGTCAAAATCGTCCCCTTTCAAAACCTCGTGCGTTCCAATATTTTCAAAAATTACCTTTGCATACAGTACATCATACCTTGCACGGTTATATGCATAAAAATGAGTAGTGCCACTATCACGCTTCAAAATTTTATAAAATTGCGTTTCTTCATTGTGTCTAATAAATAACACTGCATCTCACACATAGCCAAAACCGCTTCGACTTTTTTTCTAAAAACCATCTAAATCGTTTGAAATTATCAAGGAAAGTTAAAAGTTTACTCACGAGGGACAATTTACAACTGTGTTTTCAGCGACCATACGTGAAAGACAAGAGCTATCGTTATAGCTTTCACAATATATGTAGATATTGGATAGCCTAATCGACAATATAATATAGTGGCATGTGCAACTCGGTTGCAACTACCTGCAATCACCAATACCGTACCGCAAGCTATGTACACCTATACATATCCGTTCGCGCAGGTGGACGACGGGGATCTTGCATTATGCTAATAATCCGGTCGTACATTACCGGCAAAGTGCCCATTATGTTCCGACCATATAATATTCCATGATTTAATTTCGCAAATTTATCGCCCGGGAGATTAAACGGGCCGAACTTTGGGCTCGTGGGGTGGCTCGTACCCTTCGTTCCCTTTCGCCCCCTCCCGCCCCTTTCAACCACCCATGCCTCGCGAGAAAGGGGGATTACATGCGTTCTTCACAGGAAAAGGCTTTCTTATACGCAACCCGTCGCGAGCACGTAGGCGTGGCCGGAATTCTCGCGAAGAAAAGCTCCTCGTTACGAGCTCCCCGTGATAGTCTGCTACAACAAATTGCGAAAATTAGACAGGCTTAATATCCAGGGGAGCGCACGTCGCTGAAACGGCGCTTGCGACTACTAGACGCCTTTCGTGATGTCGCTTTGACAGCCGTACTATATTCCGTCCTCCAGGGATGGACACGTGAAGGAGGCTACGAAGCTCTTCCCTTCGAATACTTAGGCAAGACAACATTTCTTGTATGATGAACACTTCTTGTACGAAATGAAGAAACAAACGGCGGGTTAATTTTTACGATTTATCTCACAAGTGCAAATTTGTCCAATCTAATACGAGACCCAACTGCTAATCTCGACGAGATTATTCCGGAAAATTTTCCGGATGCGCCCCTGTCGTGCGGCGACTTTCTTTCCACTCTAATGGACCATGTTCATACGTCACCAAGCGACGTGAGGCGAAAGGGAATTCCCAGTTGCCCCACGTTGCTCCGCGTTGCGTTTTCGCGCAGGCACCCATCCATCCACCCACCCACCCACTCACCCTTCCGGCCGCGCGCGAGCGCGACTTTAATTTCCCGGCAAGAAATATTATCGCGCGGGCCAACTTTCGGCGAACGGACGCCTCATCCGGCTTAAATTGGCTGTAAAGATTACCGTCCGTTGCCGTCCATATTTCCGGCGGCTGCGTGGAATCACGCCACGCGGAAGAGACGTAGCGCTCAACTCCCCCCTTTCCTCCCCCGTTTTGTTAGCTCATTGTTTACGAGACTTTACGTTGCCGCCGGGTTCTTGCAGTATCGCCGAAAGTTGGCCGAAACTCCTGTAAAGGAGCGTTACGGTCTAGTTTCGGGCGAGCTTACATCCGGGGAAACCGTGGAGATTACAGCGAGCGGTCGACTATAGGCCGATACATCCACGGTGAACTCTTTATTAACGCATTATCTCGGATATTATTACAGGAGTTCGCGGAGATTCAGATTGCCGAACTATTACTGGCTAATGTAGCGTGAAACGAAGTTATGCATGTTATATCGGCAGAAGGCGAACACGGCAAATATTGACTTAGTACATTGTTTATCATGATAGAACGGAATTATTACCATAATACGCCACAAGCCGAGATAGTTGATAATGAGCATATCTGCAAATAAGCCCCGAGAGTATTTAGAAATTATAATTGCGGAAAGCTTTGGCTTCGCCGTACGTAATTAAATTTTTACAATCCTACAAATATTCAACTGTATTATGCTTAACAACAAATTAATTCCACAAAATAGTAACAGAAAATATATAGCTAATATGTATTTTTGTAAAACTTAAAGCTTGTATTTGTTACTATGTACTTAAAAGAAGAACAAGAATTATAATTCTCAAATTTTAAATATTCCGGTGAAAATTTTCTGACAACTTTTCAGAATTATAATTTTTCAGAATTTTTTAGAATTTCTGTAATTTTATAACTGTCTCTCTCAGATTTTTTTATACGAATTGGAACATTTTTCAGAAATACTCAGAAAATCTAAATTTTTTTTCTCAGAATTTTTCATATATATTAATTATAAAATATCTTAAGATTTCTAATAAGATTTTTTGTTCTATAATGTTCTGACGAAATGTTATAAAATCTAAAAAAGTTAAAAGCATTTTTAAGAAATTATGGAATGAAAAATCTCAGAATATTTCACATGTATCCCTTATAGAAATGTAATACTTGCAGTATTAAATTGGCCAGTAATTATTACTTATACTGAGTATTATTGAGTATTAAAAGTACTGTTAACTAATACTTTCAATACTCAAAATAAGTAATAATTACTGGCCAATTTAATACTGCTAGTATTACATTTCTATAAGGGATGAAAAAGAGAAGATGTAGACTTTCTGAGTATTTCTAAAAAATGTTCCAATTCATATAAAAATTATGAGAAAAATTTTCACCAGTAGCCTGATATTCTAGTAAAACATTTGATTTAAAATACTAATTGCATTCATGACTAATTGGATTGCATTTTTCGCATCTTCTGAAAAATAATTAATGTGTTTACAAATATAATAAAAGCTATTTAAGGCGGACACGCGAGATTGTAGATAAACTCAAGCAACAACCTGGAAATGTCAAGACCATTTGACCAACTTGTTAAACAAACTTTTATAGCAGAACAGTGACAAATTTAATGAATTTTGCAACATTCTGTTGCAGTCCTGTTCAGTATTTGCGCATCCACCATTCATTCAACACTGGTAAGCAACCAACAGTACAAAGTTCTATAATTAAATAACTCAGATTGGAATAGACAGTTTTAATGAGAATTTGCAGAATTACTTTTCGCTAACTCATCGCCTTTAATATCTGAACCCAGCGTGATTTTATCCACGTGATAACACTAATTTTTTTTAATTTGAAAAATTAACTTGAAAATATTCTGCACGCACAAAAGATATCGAACATAATTCTTGCATAAGAGATATTCCAAGATTTCGTTTCCAAGTTAAATGACACATTTACGCATACACACGCTTTGATTAAACCAATCTGCGTACGCTTCGTGGAAATAATTTTTCCACGGAACCAGATTACTCAGATATTTTTCTAGGAAAAAAAACCAGTATGCGAACCGGTTTCTTATCTATGTTATAGCCGAAGATGTTTCTCATCTAGCAACACTCGAAAGACAATAGATTGAAATGCACTCGCAGTTAAACCAGGCAGTATACATGCGGTGTGCAACGTAATAAAAAAATTCCATTGTATCATTGAACAGCTAAAAGGGTTACAATAATCTCATATCATGACAATGCAACCATTGCGTTTAATGAAATCACATATTCTAGCAGTAATGCGAGACATATATGTATGTTTCAATGTTATACTATCTATGGAATTTAATAAAGAGCCACGTGAAATTAAATTCAAAAATTCATTTGAATACATGTTATGTAGATATTTAAAAATATAGAGAATAATAAATACTATGATCGATAAGTGAATAATACAAAAAATAAAACGTGTCATTTTTCGGTCGAAATATATCTTAATGCTTAATATTACCAATTAATATCAATTATTAAATAAATTTTTCATTATTTTTATTAATTGCACATCAATAAGGTGTTGTTGGACTTAAACTGAAATAAATTAATAGTAATTAATTAATTTGATCATCAATTTTATATTAATGATACTGCAAGCATCTCAGCAAACTGTAAAAAACTTAAACTTCTGCGAAAAATCGACACACAATCAATAAAACTGAAAAAAGAACTGAAAAAATGTATTTAATAATTAAAACATTTTGATTGTTTGATCAAAAAATAAAAAATAATGTTGTACGTATAATAAAACAGATATGGTTACGATAGACAAATTGTAAATATAATAATAATAAAAATATATTGCTCGTATTTACAAAATAATAAACTAGATTTAACAGTGTATTATTTTGTAAATATAATATTTAAATACTTAGTAATTTTTTCACACGAATAGACTCAACAAAATTGTTCAAAATTAACTCGAACGTTTAACTATCGATAACTCTTGCGTTTATCTTTAATTCCCGCAGAAAGAACCGGCGCGATAACGAATTCGCATTCGATAATTGTCTCGGTCGTAAAACCCTGGCTGAAAATAAAAAGGGCAAGCGGCAACGTTAACTATATCGCGATCGTGATGACGGATCGATCGCGCGAGAGACGCTTTTTATCCGGCTAACTAACGAGCGAAGCATCTTCGGACATCCTCGTCTGGCACGCCGCTATCGATTGTTCTGCGTCGGCCTCCGCTGCCGTCGTGGTGTCGTAACGGCTGCACCGGTGCCGCGCGTATCCGCGCTGTGCGATCCGGGACACCGCAAACACACCCTAAATACGCAGCTAGAGAACACCGTTCCGGCAGGACGGGCCGGATATTGTACGGACAACACCGCAACAGCCGTACGAACACCACTTGTATTCCGGCACCTTGGACCGATCCGCCTCTCGAACAGACGATTATCCTTCACGATCAACCGCGATGCGCGTATACTCCACTCAGAGAGACGAGATGAAGCATGCATCAGCTCGCTCTCGTCTATCATCCTCTTAGAGGGATCAAGACTCGGGGCATAAACTAGATTAGGCTGGCTGATAGCTGAAGATGAAGACAATGATCGGGCAGCTTGTGTATCTCACGAGCGTATAAGAGAAATCGAAATGTGGAATCTTGTGCAGAAGCAAGATTTTGGTATTGAATCTATGAACATCGTTTTTACTATACCTGTGATCGGAAGTGCAATTTATGTTTTCATTAGATTTAGGACTTTGAGATTTAGGAACCTCGAAACCTGATTACTAAGGCAACCAAAATTATGCCGTAAAAATTTCATTTTGAGCGCCTAAAATTATATGCTCTATAAAGTTGGAAAAATACTTTTAAAAAAGGAATATATAAAGATATCTTACGTTTTTTTCTTCAATTTTCAGTTTAAGTTAAAATTAAAATATTAAGTTAAATCAATTAATATTTTGACTTTTTATTAAATTAAATACTAATACTTTATACTAAATTAAATTAAATTAATTAAATAAATTTTTTATATAATGCTATAGAAAAATTTCAAAAAGTTAACTTTATATTAGGAAATACAAAAATGTTCAATATTCTTTTTTTCTGTTTTTTAAAGTTATTGTACTTGTGGACATTATATACGGTGCATTTACCATCGTTTACATAAAAAATAAGTATGCACAATTTTTAAATATATCCGTCGTTTTAGATTATAATAAACTTTTTATCTACATATTTCAATGTGGTTTGATAACTTTCTTGTTTCTCTCTACTACATTTAATACTTTTCTTCGATTCACCTCCTATTACTTGCTACACTCACTGAAATCCCATTCCTACGGTCATACTTTTTCCTTTCGATTTCCGTTACTGGCTCCCGACTTCCTTCGGTGAAATTCATTTCGCAGGATCTGTCATCTCAAACGATATATCGATCCTTAAACTGATATTTATAACGTCTTCTTACAATTTTAATAAATTCGATTTTAATTAAACGATTCGTAATTAATTAAAAATAGTTCGAAATGAAACAATTTCTTTCAAAGATTATGAAAAGGTTAAACAAACTGCGATAGCATGGAGCTCTGCAATCTATGTTTATCAAAGCATGTAAATTGTTCGTAAAATTACGCGAATATGTCAATACTATATTACTATCTAATTTCTTAGAATACACAACGACGGAAATTAAATAGAAATTGTTCCATCGGGGAATCTATTAAGATTCAAGTGTATGCATTCAGAGGAGTGTAGAATGTTTTAGGAAATTTCAGTTAGGAATTTCTTGGAGCAAATTTCGAGCATTTATATCGTCCAATTTGCTTTATAAGTATTGCTGCTTTTGTATAGACATCACAGGTAAAATTACCTGCGTGTTTTCATTTAAATATACTATCTTTCTCTTTCGAGAGCCGAGTCACAGTTTCCGTGTTTTCGCTTCAACTGCGCCGGAATATAATATAAAATGCTCGCCTCTAATAAATTTACAGACAAACACCGGTTTCAGAATACCCGATGCTAATTTTTACGTTCTTGTATCTTCCAGTAGAATACTCCTTGAATAAATTATACATTTATGAAAATAAGTATTATATAAATTTGCATTTTGACGGAAAAATTTGCATTTTGACGAATTTAACTTCCAAACAAATCGTAATTGAACGAATGCTAAAAATGCATTCTACAACTCAATTATAATTCTTAAATACTCTACAATATCGTTAAGCATAGCAAATGTGCAATCATTACTTAAATTGATTGCTATAAAAATTTCATTGTAAGGGAAAGTTGCCGAATGTGTAACTGCACTCTTAAATCGTACCTCATCAATATTTTTAATGTAAATAATATTTAGTAACAAAAATGATATAGATGAGAAATGAGTAATATAGACAAAAATTTAATGGATTACTTGTTTTATGTTAACATCTTTAAAAAAAACAAATACACTTAAAGTTAATTTTTTATCCACTAATTTAGCCGATAAAAATGCAATTTTATGTTAAATTTTTATATTATCATAAAGAAAGATTTATTGTATTATAGAATATTTTATATTCATTATATGTACGTATTTGCAAAAATTATAAAGATTAAATCGATATTTTTATAAAATCTATCTAAATTTCTTAAATCGTATCACGACAAATTTTATTACAATAAATATGATATCAATGTAAGATTGATAAGTAATAATAGTAAAACTAATAATTCATATGAATAAACATTGCAAAATTAAATTAAGCTAATTATATCTCGACATTCGATAAATTAAATATTAAAATAAAATAAGTATTAGTTAAAGATTGCTTATATTTTTAATCATAAATTCAACTTTCAAAGGTGATACGATTTAGGCTCAAATATCGTATCTTTGCAGCACGTTGATAAAACGCTTGCACGTTGATAAAACATTAAATTAATTTATTACATATCAGTACACAGTATACTAAATAAGAAATATAAAAAGTAACTTGAGTGGTACACATTTGGCAACTCTCTACATTATAATTAAATACAGATACACAAAAATTATATTGTACGCACAAATTAATAATACTGTATAAAAAAACGTATATAGATATTAAAATAAATTCTTCATGTTTGAATAATTAACAGTCTACGCATCTTTTTTTGGATACTGAAATATATAAACCAGCAGTTGAATAAGTAATTTTACGTTATATAAAGTCGGATAGAAAATGTTAAGATTTCATCCACCGGTTGAAATATTAGCATCTTCTATCCGACTTTATATAACGTAAAATTACTTATTCAACTACTGGTTTATATATTTCAGTCTCTCATTACTATCTCATCAATCTCAGATTGTATTTTAGAATATCAGTTTAGAATTACTGTGTATTATGTCTATTTTACACAATTACGTGCGAGATGTTTAACTCTAAAAACACATGTAACTTAAAGATTTTATCAATAGTCAATTGAGAAACTCTTTCACTAGTACATATCCTTGCACTCCGCAAAATTCGCGGGGTATTCGCGTTTCGCTCACCGATTTTATTTCATTACCATGAGAATCCGTGAGCTCGCATAACTTACAACTATCTGGCGCGCTCATGGAAGAGCGACGATAAACTGTCTGAGGAGAGAACACCGCGTTTTCTCCGCCCATTACGTTGTTCCCGAAACGCGGAATCCCGGCCGCCACCGCGTCGTGTCTCCGCCTCGTTTATCAGAAAGTTACGTTTCTGCAAGACGACGTCGCATTGTCGCGCCCGGTGCAACCGAGGAGAGCTCGTATGAACGATTTCGTTGCTCGTGACTTCGATTTTCGTTTTGTTGCGGTAGCGCACGATGCGTGGCGCGGTTGCAACAACCGCAAACGGCACTCTACGTGCCGACTCTACGTGCAAACTCCGTTTCTTGCCCGAATATCGATATAAAATGCATTTGCAGATGTAAGCGCGACGGTGCGAGTGGCGAAATCTAATTCATTTCGATGTAGAATCGGATTTCGTTAAGCTCGACTTAATTCAATCGACAGGCAGTCTACGAGTAGATCGAATCATGTTCGAGATTAGTGTTATCCTCCATTCCTGGACTCGCAAGTCTACCTAAACTACTACTGGTAGAGTTAGGATTTCAAAGCGAAGGGATATATTCCACATCGATACGATGTGCGTTCCATTCCAACGGCATGCGGCTCAGTGGGCACCAGCGAGATAGACATTAAAATAATAACGTCAGCTTATTCAAGTTAGAATAATAGCGAATATAAATTACACTAATTACGTTTATAGAAATTATTCAGAAAACTGAGTTACACATTGATTACGATGTAGAGACAAAATTGTTGGGAAAAGAGAGTGAAAGTGTAGAAAAGTAGTACAAAATAAAAATTAGGTCAACATTAGGTAAACATTCCTTCGTTGTAATTTGGAAAAAATTCATTGTTACGATATACTACGGGGCCAAATAGTTACCTTATCTGGCAGACGGTTGTCCTTTTTCTCAACCAAAAATTTACGCTAATCGCTATGCGCCGCGATAAGAACGTGCCCGATAGTGGGGAATATCATCCGAAAAGGTGGTCGCGGCAATGGAAGACGGTAAATCTCAAGCGAAAAGAAGGAAGAGACGAGAAATAAAGAGAAAGGGCAAACCGTACGAGAGAAAATCACGAACGGGAGAAAAACAAATAGTTGAGAGCAAAAATGGAGAAGAATGGGGAAAAAACGAAGGTGAGCGCGGGCGTGGGCGAAAAAACACAAAGCCAGACCGAGAGACAGGAGGAAGAAATGGTGGGGCTGGTTCACGAAAGTGAATAAAAAAGGAAAACTAAACGAAGAGTGAGTGGAGAGCTGCGAATGCTTGACTGCATAGAGAGTAGTTACTCGACGCGGTACGATGTCGCCCCATTAATGGTCACCAGACGTAAGAATTTATTTCTCGAATATCTTCACCGCGTAGTTTTTAAACTGCAGGATAACGAAACTAACTAAACGTGGAAACCACTAGCGTAAGCATTCGCAACACAAAGAGCCCCGTTAAAAGCATCTCTATTTTGCATAGAGAGAGAGAGATTTTGCAAACCTGAAATATCCATGATCCATATTTCATGTTTATATTTACGAATTAATGATTAATAATTGGGTCACTTTATTCGGTGTGCTCATTTTCTAATAATTAATCTTTCATAACTGAAACATTCATATCAATATTAATTTCGATGTCACTGATGTTTACATTTTCATTCGCGAAACATGTTAAACGACCTCTGTGAACACACATCCTATAAAGCTGTCCAAAATAATCATAATTACATGTTCGAATTCGTATGATATCAACAAATTCCATTCGACAGTGATGATCATAACATGAAGTTATCTATGACAAGTCAATCTCTTCGGACGTGTCGCTTTGTTGAGAAGCAGACAATAACTCCCTCGCTAATGATCGCCGATGGTAAAATAACGGGATCTACAATCGCGATTATGCGTGTTGTAACGAGCAATCAGTCACGTTTCACAAAACCGCGAGAGAGCGATCCGGTCGTCAGCATGCGGAAGAGGAAAACCTATACAACTACGGCGAGGATATTGTTGTTGGTGCAATTAACATCTTGCTATTACGCAAGGAAAACTAACTTTGACACGTGACGGACATTGCGCAAGCCGATGTTACATCGACCGGCTTAAAGCGATTTTGTACGCGAATCGCGCTCGAATGAAGACATCTCCGAATAGACCGAATACTACGAGAGAATATTTCTAGAACTTCGGCAAGATTTCAATATATAACGGCGATAATAACCATGTACATAAACGACAATAAATAACATTGTCCGGCACGGATTTTAGACCACGAACCGAACCAGATATTTCTTATAAATTTTTGTCGCTGAAAACGAATCCATAAATGAAATTGCTCTAGCATGTTACACTATTAAGTTATTTTAGATCAACATTACCTTTTTCAATTTTCTCAAAAATAAGACATGATAAAGAAATTTCACTTATCGATTCTTTTTTTAGCGACAAAAATCTATAAGAATAATCTGGTTCGGTTAGTGATATAAAACAAAGTTTAAATTTATTAAACAATGTAATTAATGGATTATTTGTAAAGTTAGTCACTTGAATCTCCATAGAAGAACTATAAATGCCATTGTACTGCATAAATTTTTATCCATTATTAGCATTTTAATCAATTACGAAAAATGTTCCATAAAATATTGTCCATAAAAATGTTTTATTGGTGAAACAACACGTTTGATTATTAATTAAATCTTCTTCTTTATCATAAAATAAAACAAATATTTCGTGTATAGAAATATTAGAAATAATATATTACTATTAATTAATTATAAATATAAAATATTAAAAATTAGAGATATTCGACCGTTAATGTAATACATACAAATTGAAATAAGAACGCCTTCTACGGTCAAGCTGGATCTTAGTGCTTTTTATAAATTTTACTTGTGTGATTT
>QKQZ01046061.1:0-12690 GCA_003595255.1 Solenopsis fugax | reverse complement strand
GACGGGGGAACCTCGCGCTACCGTCGTGAGAATCCATTTTTCCGCCAGTTGCACTCTCCTTCCGGCTGCCCTCGATCAGAACCCTGCATCGAGCATATACAAGAAATTGCAGTCTGCTTCCTTCTTTTTTTCTATCGTCTCTCTCTCTCTCTCTCTCTCTTCCCGTATTACCGAAAGAGGGACATCAGCTATCTTCCCCATTACATATCCCATGTGGCTTAAAAATCTTTTTATTATTTATAATGAGTATAAGTTAGTGCATGTAGTAAGAAAACTATGAATAGAATAAGAAAACTGAATGTAACGATAGAATATTATTATTTTGTAAATATCTATTTTTCTATTTTATAACATAAAATATATCAATCGATATTTATTTTTACAAAAAAAGTTTTAAACCATACAGGGGTATTATAGGGAAATTCTGAAATCTTCAAAATCCCTCGATATGTCAATTTCAATTACGTATTACGACTTCGATAAGGCGATCGAATGCAATCTCTTGTTACGCGATAACAATATAATGAATACCATTTCACGACATTGAATTTTAAGAGTATTACACAAAAGTACTAAAATACAAAATGCGTCACTGATCCTTTAGTAATTCAATAAAAAATAAGATAGGCGTTTAATTGTAATAATTTCTACATGTACAAATATTTTGTTATAAATCTACATTAACAGAGTCGCGTTTATAAAATTTGGAAGCTGGAGCCCAAGGGCTTCGAACGTTCCAATCTAGGAACCCCTTTTCCTTTAATAAGCAATAAATAAGCAATAAATAATTAACATTTTTAATATCTATTAAATTACTAGCATATAATCAAAACATACAGAGAGAAAAAATTCCTAAATTTTAATGTATATTTATTCGAATAGTACTAATAAAATATTTATTTACGGTACATAAATATTTACTCTATAAAAAAAGTGATATTTAAATTAAATTAGTGGTTCCTGTACTAAATAAATATACATTTACATTTAATAAATATTTTATTAGTATATAAATATTTTACTATTCGAATAAATATTTATTAAAAAGTAATTTTTCCCTTAGTGTAGAAACAAAGATAAATAATTAAAAAATAAAACATTTTTTTAATAAAAAAAACGTCCCTAGCTCCAGTTTCATGAGCTCATAAGTAAATCCGTTCCTGATTCTCAAATAATTTCATAACAGAGATTCACGTTCTCCAACTGAGGAAATACGATCGCACGTCACGCGAAGGACAAATTTGGAATTCATACGCCGTGGATAAGAGACGGATAACGACTCCACGGGATAATTGACAGCACCGATCGCCGTCTCGTTAATATATCTCGATCGTACGAGATTCGATCGCCGCGGACCATGCGATTTCGCGTGTACTCACGAAGCTGTTCGCGCGACACCACGGAGATGCTGTTGATCATCGCAGAGAGTCGAGGATCGCGTGATGCTCGTTTTGCAACGACGATCGTGCCGGCGGTAAGTAGCGAGCGTACGAGCGAAGGAATGAACGCGGAACTGCATGCGTCGCGAACGACAGCCCGCGCGAGACTGCCGGCGCCGGCCCCCCGATGACGACGCATCGTCTTTGGCATTCGGCTTGGATGGGCAAAGTAGACGGATGGATGGATAGATGGATCGATGGACAGGCGCCGCGAGGCCTCTGAAACGCGCGGGCGCGATTTTTGCACTTTTCATCGCGTTGAGTATCACGTCAAACGCGCGATTAGGCTCCGAGCGCGAGCCTTCCCTCGAAATAAAATCTACTCGAAATTGACAGGTGCCCCCAATCTGTCCCTCGAATGAAGAGATTAGTGAAATCTCGATATAATACCAACTTTTCTCGCGCCTGAACTGTTTATTTTTCTTTATTCGTGCCAATTTTGCGTTGTCTCTTTAACATGTGCTCGATTATATTAAACAGATAAGATTAATCATCGCGGAAATCGATTGATTAATAAATGTAATTTATGTGCCTGCGCATAAATTACAATCCTATAAGCTACAATATTATTTAATATTAAACAATATTTCTGAAATATTATTTAATATTAATGTAATAAAAAATGGTTATAAGTATTACAAGTGTCCACTCTTAATATAATAATATTATATGAGAAGTAAATAATATTCATTTCAATAATTTAAANATAATAATATTATATGAGAAGTAAATAATATTCATTTCAATAATTTAAATTTAAATTATCGGGAATATTATAACTTTTAAATGTAATAATTATAAAGTTTATGAATATTTTATGCATAATAATGCACATTAATTTTTGAACAAAAATAATATTAGAAAATTTTCATAATATTCCACAGGTATTAAAATAATATACCACGAATATTATATGATGCGGACATGTAATATTAATACAATATTTCTATAATATTAAAAAATATATTCTCGGAATAATATTCTTGAAATATTATTTCAATATTATTTAAAAATTTTTAATAATATTCTAGAAATATTGTAGCGCTTGTAGAAAGAGTTAAATGTCACGAAATTTTTAGGAAAATTTCTTACGCTATGTAATGTCAAGACGTAATGTCGTTTGATTTATTTTCCTTTTTTTAATTCTCGCCATCTTTGATTAGATCGCCATCTTCCACGATGACTTAATTGAATTAATGGCACGTAAATGAGAAACGTGCGTGAATCGTTTGTTCGTTCGTTAATTATGCGCTTCCCAAAGTGCAATCAGACCTTCATGAGTTGTATGATGTAATGCGCATTTCTGGACTAGGCCGTGACATTGCATAACGTATTAATTGCGTATCGTGATACGTGAGTAGCGCGAGTTATCGATGCACTGGATAATAACACACTGCTGTACATTGTCGTCTCATCGTAATTACAAATTTCTTAGTTACGTGTCTATATCGTGTATAACGTCTCCATATATTAATGTTCTAATACGCTTTTTAATTCGATGCAGCTTGAGAGCAAGAAAATAATCGATCTACTCTTTGCTCAAAACTCAATTCGTGCTTATTTAAGGTTGATAAGTCGAGCTGTTTGACTGAATTTTCTGTTTACAGGACGTCCAAGAATCTATTTTTAAATTTTAATAATAGATTTTAATAATAGATTTTTCCTCAATCTGTAATCGACTTTTTGTACTTGAATTTAAAATATCGATGCAATTAGATAACAAAGTCTTGGTGTTAATTTAAATTAAAGCCTTGACGCTATAAAAGTTTTAAGTTCAAGTTTAAACATGAAGATCCAATGTCGCGGAAAATGTTTCCTCCGGAGAAAAGTCGATTGCAAAACGGTCGACGCGAATGCACTTGCAAGTTCAAGTCCACTGCCGCTGCAACATCTCGCGCCTTCATAAATTTTCTCTTCCACTTTGCCAAGGAGAACCTTGCCAACTCTGCTTGAAACATTAGAAAGGTACGCTTTACATTAGAGATCGAATCAGCAAAAAATTCGAAAACGTTTTATCTTTAATATTTGTACTCAAGATACCGGAATCGACGATTCGCGCAGAAATTAGAAATCGACGACGACGTACGCGGAAGAGGATGAAGGCAGAGGAGATCAGACGAAGGGAGACAACAAGCGGAGCGTTTTGAAACGGTACGCATTTCGTCACGCTAGCGTGTGCACCGCGTACGTGCGCCGTCGTAAATGCAGTCGTCCACGAGGGACCGAGACAGCGGCAGAAGGAAGACGAAGAAGAGGAAGAGAAGAGGACGACCGAGGGAGACGAGGAGGGACCTCGACGTCGTCGTCGTCAACGCGACGCGAGAGACCTTGGCGGTCCGAAGAGCGTTACCATTTTCGCGGGGCGTAGTAGCGGATTGACACAGGTGTGGACCGATCGCGCGGTGCCATAGGCCACGCGAATACCCGATTAAACGGCGTTAGGGTGGGGCACGAAAGGGCGCGGGCGTTTTCACACGGGGTGAAAAAAAAAAAGGCCGAAGGTGCGGACGGAGTTCGATCGTAAGAACCGACCTCGAGCTGACGAACGGTGGGAAAAATCTGTCATGATCTGATCGTGAGTGTGACGCTTCGTGAAATATCTAACACTAAATGCCCGTATCTGATCCCGATGTCTTTTAAACCGTGTAAAATTTTTTTATTAAATCATTTTCTGGAACGATACGTTCATAATCTTCCAAACCGCGGCTCTCCGAAGTTCTTCTACTAACACCACCAACTGATGATTCAGAAGTGCATCATTATTGACAAAGGTAAGGAGAACGCATTTGATAATTAATAATTAGAACTTGTACGGAACGAACGGTCTTGCTGAAGTATTTAAAAATTTAGCTAGATACAAATGAAAATAATTTTGTTGCTGTCAAAATAATTATATAGCATACTGCAAGAAATGTTCACATTCTAGCAATTAGCTTGAACATCTTACATAATTACTTTTACGAACTAGTAAAAATTATTTTTAGATCTGCATCTAGCTAAATTTTTAGATATTTTTATAAAGCCGCGTGTTCTTTTCGTGTAATTATTAAAAATAATCTGCATAAATGAACTACAATTCTTCTTCATGTAAATACATAATATTCTTTAAATTTTGTAGAATAAAAACTCTCTCGAAAATTACACAGGCTCAATTTTCATTCTTTTAGAGTGATGTTTTATTCTATGATGCACAGACACACTGAAAAAAGTTCCTTATGTTAAAATCATTTCCTTGATTTACATAAATATTAGTTAGTATAAAATAATTTATTTTTAAACTTGGGAAATATTTTTTTAATAAAGAAAATAAATAAATATATTTACTGGAACATAAAATTTTTTTCCGTGTTCTCTTCCAAATAAATAAATAAATGATTTTAATGTAAATGTTATACGGAGAGGTGTTCACGCGATCGTGACATTTCCGCATCTTTCCTCTCGGACCTTGCAAACAAATATTCACTGTCAGCCACCCCCACTCGTTCGCGTCGCATATTACGCGTCTAGTTTTATGCCAAACTAGAGCGCGCTGTGCTAAAGATAGGTCGTTGCAGGCAGGAATCGGTGTGCATCCATTGCCGGCGTTAGGGAACAAGGGCAACCTTGGCCTTACGCACTTATATAATGAGGAAGCGGCCGATTCGCGAGCTCAGTCGTTTCGACGCGACACGCGCGAGCCGATTGTGATCCGCCGAACGAGAAATGCATTTCCGGATGCATTTCTTTTCTCCCTCTCCTCGCATACTCCTCTACTCGCGCCGCATCTCTATATCGATTTCAACGCGAAATTAGAACACGTCATTAGAACGCTCTTCGCGCTTTTTGCTAGGCAGCTAGAGAGCAAATTGTATCGTCGATGCAATACTAGAACGTCTATCACGTATACCATTTTCCACGCCAACGCAAGAGCAATTTTTTTTTCTTTTTTGCTCGAGGGCAAAAACGTCTAGTTGGAGCGTTTTTCCGCGCAGTTATCAAGTGCCACTTTAAATTAAAAACGCGATCCTCGCGTTTGAACTTTTATTCCCGCCCTTTAAATTTCGTTCCGTCGCGATCGAAGGCCGCTCCGACGACGACGTCGGAAACTTCCGCGAGGTCGTTACTGAAAATGCGAGCGACACCGTTCGAGATGGTAGCCGCGCGATCGGGAAAAATATAAGTACCATTAAAGGAGCGCGCGCGCCGCTCCGACTGATCGACTGACCGGCGACCGCGGTGGGGATCTCGCCGCCGCCGTCAGGAAAATCAACGTCTCTTCTTGGCAGAAACGGAGGTAGCCCGTGGGTGGCGGCGGCACGACAGACATCGCCGAGGCTCTTCCGCTTTTTTGACAGATGCGAGTGTCAGTGCCGCGCGACGCGTCGCAGTGCCCGTCGAGTGAAGCGTTCGAGCAATTGTTTACGACATTGTTTACGCGGCGTTCGCTCGTTTGCGGTGAGTTAATCCGAAATGCGGTTACGAGATTGCGCATGATCCGCATGATCATTCTGGAAATTCTGCCACGATTAGTGAATATCTCCTTTAAAAAAATTAGCTACCTCTTAAGGATTAAAAGAACTTGGATTTGGAATCTCACATTTTATCTGATGTTCATTTCTGCTACTGTAGACTAACCTCGGTTAACTTACTTTTTATCTTTTTCTATTATAAATTCTAGGAATTAGAAAAAAGATAGAGATTAAGTTAATTGAGATTAAAGTTAATTGCAATGTATCCGAGTTTGTTTCCAGTAATTATATGTTGTGAGTTCAAAATACGATTTGTATTTCGTAATCTTTACTCAACTGCGCACAATGCTGCGTAATAGTACACTGGAAAAAAATTGTCTACAAAAAATAAAATATTTAGTTCAATACGTTCAACTAACTATTAAGTTAGTGTAGTTAATTTTTTTATTAAAAAATATTAATAGTGTTGACATGAATGAACTATAATTTTTTTTTGCGTAGCTGGATAATTGTGGAATCAATCCAATGTTTACTCGATTCTTTACTTCATTACTTGAACGTGTCGAACTAAATATTTCAGTTTAGTTATTTTTCTACAATTTTTTTACTAACTTTAATAACAAAACTAAATTAAATTGAAAAAAGAATTTGGTAGGGCTGATTTCAAGTTGAGTGTGCGTCTGTTGAAAAGCGTTAAACTCAATGCGACCTTGATTTCCTTCATTATGGTCACGCGCACAAGATCACATCTGCTGAACAGCCCGAGCCCATTAGATATGCAAAAAATCTATTCGACTCTTTTAGTTTGCTCCGTGCAAACGACGTTACGTCAAACTCGTTGGGGACAAAATATCTTCTCAGCGGATAGTATCGTAAAGATTACTTCGTAACATTTTGAGCACGCGTCAAGCGCAGCGAAACTCCGACGAAACGAAAATTTGGCATTAACCATATGCACTTAATGCACACACAAACAAACATCAACACTTTAAGTCTGTATTTATTCTTTGACCGTGAGATCATCGCAGAACTTATCATAACTGGTGCATTGCACAAGTGAAGTATCATACGATAATTCATTTCACGTGATTCTTTATTATTCTTTAGCGTGTATTTTGGATATCAGAATATTAATCTGTCATGCATGATTCTAGGGCTGAAACGATTCCGACGAACTACAAAGTGAGCGAGATTACGCAATACGAGTTTCCAGGTAGGGGGATGTTCACTACATTTTAATATCATCAAAGCATTTACATCTCGCTTTCAATGCTCAGTATTTTTATTAATTGCAAGTAATAATAAATTAATTTAGCAATTATAGTTTTATGATAATTTCTTATTAAGTTAAATTAAGTAATATGTATAAGTTTTTATTTTGAAAGTTTTTAAAGCATGACGAGTCATGTTCACATTTGCATCATATGCATGGAAAGAACAATTTTATGCAGTCTCTAAACATTTAGCTAGATACAGATCAGAAAATAACTTTACGTTTGGCCATTAAAATAATTATATAGAACGTCCAAATATGATAACGTTGCTGCAAACTGTTTGACATTCTACACTGAGAAAAAAAATTACTAAATTTTAATAAATTTGTTTGAATAATTGCAATGAAATATTTACTTATTAATTTATTTAGTAAATATTTACGATACATAAATATTTACTAAATAAAACAATGATAGTTCAATTAAATTAGTGATTCTTGTACTAAATAAATATTTATTTACATTTATTAAATATTTCATTGCAACTATTCAAACAAATATTTATTAAAATTTAATAATTTTTTCTCTTAATGTAGCAATCAAGTTAAACATCCGATACAATTTTTTAAATAGTTCAACATTACACTGAGAAAAAAGTTATTAACTTGACTAAATTTTTCAACTCGATTAAATTTTTTCAGTTCAACTATTTATGTATTTGACTTAAATATATAATACACTTGAACTGAATATATTCAATCAAGTTGAAAAATTTAGTCAAGTTAACAACTTTTCCTCTCGGTATATTTTCAGATCTGTATTTCAGCAAAATTGTTCTCTCTTTCCATGTACTATATCTCATTTATATATTGATTGACATTTTACGTAACATATCTCTTTTTCTTGTCGCGTGCATCGAGATTTAAGCATAAATTTGAAAATAATCATCTATATCAGCGTTAATGGCGCTCCTCCAGGTGACCCACTGGCACTGCGATCACGAGGGAGGATGGTCAATTTGATATTACTGCTTTGGGCGTTGGTCGGCCTAATTGGCCGAGTGCACGGCAAATGCAGCTTAACGGCGATCGCCGACAACGAGCGGTCGATCGCCTACGCCTGCATCCACAGCGACCTGGGCGACCTCGACGGACTGTCCAGCGAGACCGAGTGGATCGAGTTCTCGGTGTCGCGCTTCCACGCGATCCCCGACGACGCGTTCCACCGCTTCCCGAATCTACGTCGACTGTCCTTCTACAATTGCCACATAAATGTGATCGAACCCGCGGCGTTTCGCGGCCTGCAACGGCTCGACTGGTTGATATTCCACGGCACGAGGATCCACGCGGCGAGGTCCGCCTGGTTCCATCACGTGCCTAATCTCAGACGACTAGTCCTGGACAGGTATCATTTGTCTCATAGTCTACTGATAAAATTACTGGTAAAATCAGAGAAAGCGCCGTTTGAATGAAAAATATCGAGAGAATGTGATGGAATTATGAGAAACTACTAGCTTTTTTCAAACGCTAGTTCTGTAGAAAGTGAAAAAATAATTGTTTATAAAGTAATTATGATATAAGAATTATTAATTTTATTTTTATTATCAATTAAGGATCTTTTTGTAATTTTATTGTTATTATCAATTAAGGATCTTTTCATTTCTTCCGTGGCAGTCGATGCGACTGCCACATTCGCGATTCGTGCAAAATGTCATCGATGATATTGTTCTGCATCGCTACATCTCAAATTCGAGGCCATCGATAGATCGAGGCCATGTACAGCAGCTTATGTAAACCATCCGTCGGTTATACATTCGGTAATGTCGATGACCTAGTTACTCGTTGCACCATCGCGATCGTGATGTCATTCGGTGTCCAAATATCAACAATTAGATATTAAATGTGATTAACAGAGATCAAGCTCAGTGCCTATTAAAAAAATTGGCTTCAAATGTGAAAAAAAATCTCGAAACCCAAAGAGCCTTAAAGATGTATAAGGGTATTTCTCAGAACATTAAGAAAATTATGAAAAAATTACAGATCATTCTTAAGTTCCATTGAAGCGAATATTTCCAACTGCAATAAAATTTCCCCCAATTGCTCTAAATTTTTGATTAGTTTATTCGATCTTTAACATCCCTCCCGCTCTGATTCTAAGTCTGAAAACGCAAAATTCTCCGGTTTTTTTAGGTTGCAAGTAAAATTGGTTTTTGATTTCTCAAAATGTTAAGAAAATTATGAAAAAATTACAAATTGTTTTATATTGCATTTAAATAGTAATAAAAAAATTTGGCGGTAATTTTCTATTTAGATAAAAAATTGTTTCAATAAGAGGTAGACATGTAAAAAATGAAAATATAATTAATAATGAAATAATGAAATAAATAATGAAAAAAATCTGAATTTTTTTATTTAAGTATTTTAAATATTCAAGGTGATTTATGTAAATTTCGATATTCGTGAGTTTTTGCGCTTTCTCCGATTTTTGAAGAGAATAGAATTCAAGTACACGCTTGTGGCATGCACAGCACGTAAGTAAAGCACGTTTGCGTTTCCCCTTTTCAGATGTGGCCTGGTGCACGTCGAGCCCGACGTTTTTCGCATGTTACCGCGACTGGAGACCCTGGACTTGCGCGACAATGACCTCGATTGTCTGTCGGTGGAGGAGTTGTCTCATCTGACCGCGCTCAGGACCGTGCGCATCGACGGTAATCCGTGGCTATGCGAGTGCCGGATCAGAATGGAGAGATTTTTTCGCGAGAGGTCGATCGTCCAGGAGGTAGAGTGCAGATTTCGACCGAGGATTTGCACTGTGCATCGAATTCCACAGTGCATGACGCAGATCGACATCCCACTTCCACCTCCGACGATAACCGTCGAGCAGATAGAGTATCCTTATATCGAGGTAAATCAATTATTTATAATCTAACATGGTGCAACAACGTCATGAAATAATAATATCGAAAGATTCTAAAGACATCGAAATAATTAAATAAATAAATAAGCTAAGACGGATATTTTTCCATTGTACACTGATTATGAGAGAAAAAAATTTTTTTAATGAAAATTTATTTTCTTAAAATTATATATTTTGATGCAAATATTTGTTTGTTCAGTTTAAATAAAAATATTTACTGTTAAGTAAATACACATATTACCTTAAGTATATAATTTTATATTTTTTATATTTAAATAATGATTTTATAAATAAGCTAATAATGTTATTGAACTTAATTAGTTTTGAAAAATTAAATTAAGCAAATCTTCCCTATTGAAATGAATCTTCAATAAAATAAAGAAATAATTTTTAATCGTGTAATTTTTTCTTGCAATTTAAAAAATATTTATATACTATTAGACTGTTTTTACATTTAAGATAATTAGATTAAAATATCTGATTATCTTGAACATAAAAATAGTCTAACAGTAAATATTTATTAAATTGCAAGAAAAAATTATTTTATTAAAATTCACTTCTTTATTTTATTTACATAAATATTTCAATTTAAAAATTTAATTTTATAAGCTGTTATTTACCTAAAATAAATAATTATTTACTGCAAATAAATAATCTTTTTTATGTTTAGTAAAATTTTTTTTACGATATTTATTTCTCTCAGTGTAAATATGCAATTAAAAATACATTAAACAGTTAAATTTAAATTAACTGATTAATTAATTAAATTTAAAAACATTAAAATTAAATTTAAATTAATTAAATTTTTAATTCTATTTATATGATAATAATTGTGCACTTATAAGAAACCAATATCATAGATTAAATTTATTTTGATGCTTATACAGAAAGAACGGTTTTGTTAGTATTTAAAAATTTAGATATAGAAATAAAATTTAAAATAATTTTGTTAAATCATCAAAATAATTCTGAAGGATGTTCAAGCATGATTCAATAATACTGCAAAAACTTTTGACATTTTAGCAACCAACTCTGAACGTCCTATGTAATTATTTTGATAGTCTAAAATTATTTTCAAATCTCTATGCAGATAAATGTTTAGATACTTTAGCAAAACGGTTCTCTCCATATATCACTGAAAAAAAGAGTTTATAATAATCAAGCTTTGATGAAATAATTTCAATGAAATAATTCATTAACCAAATATTTAATAATATTTAATAATTATATTAATAATAATCAATCGATCACTAAATATTCCAATCGGTTACTAAATATTACTAAATATTTTTATATTGACAAACATTTAATTGAACATTTAATTGAAATTATTTCACCAAAGTTTAGTAAGCTAACATGTAGCTTGATTATTATTACCGAACTGTTTTTTCAGTGTAGGCACGATAAGAAATTAAGAACAGATAAGAAGATTAATATTTCTTATTCAGACAAGTTCGAATTGAATATCGAAAATTTAAAATCACTGTGAAGGTGTCAGATAAATACTGCGAGCTTTCCAAACAGATCGTTCATCTCGCGATCTTGTGAAATAAGCTGCGGCCGCATCGAGCACCGATATACCTACAGTAAGGCAATACGACTTGAGCTGTGTTGTTTTTCGAAGTATCGCGTTTCAGGGGGTCGAAACGTGGGATGAAGCAGAAACGCCTCGATCATAATTGCGTGTCTGATAATATCGCACAATGTGTCTCGCCGCCGTGATTTCTATCGCCTAAAAAGCCCATAGTCTTATCGCAATACGTATCGCGGGTGAAAGTTGAAATTTAATACTAACGTTCGCGCACATGATAGCTAATTAAGAATGTAATTGCACGTCTAACGACCGTGTAATATCGTTACTCTCGGCGCCTCTATTCCTATTAACCATTATCATACACACGGAGGAAAATGTGCAATTAATATAATTTAACATGAACATTAACGCGAGATACCATAAATGGGTGTAAACTGGTGGCATTTCGTTACAAATAATCGGAATTATTCGTAGCGTGAAAAATCGGATACTCATAAAATTATTTATATCTTTCCTATACTTTCTAAATTTCATATAGTGAAAATTCAAATTTTCTCCCGAAAAATAAACATCGTTTCCTAGAGTTTTTGAGCAATCCGATGATGTTAATTAAAATTATGTTACATATAAAAAATTGGGTTTAAATCAGGAAAACACGTAACGTCGTTTTTAAATATTAAAAATACAAACTCGTATAAAATGCTATATTAGCATATCAAAACATATCAGACGTAACGAACATGCGCTTGCACGAACGTGTTCGGCTTCCCCCACCCAGCTGTGCAAACGTACAAAAACTTTCCGTTGCGGTTGATATTTTCGCATTGCTCGTTCCAAAAATTATAAGAAACGATGTCTACTTAACTTTCTCGAGCACATCTCTTCGTAACACTCTTCTTTCTGTATACACGATATTTAAATACATCAAAATACGTTGGTTAACTATGTACCGAATCACCTGCAATTTTTATTTACTCGCTTTGTTTCTCTTCGTTATATTTGTAAGCTAAAATTGTCGTTGTCGCATGCGAACGTTCGTCCCTTCATCAGGAAAATAATTGAATAAACAAACACAAACTCACCTTATCGGAGGACGGAGTCGCAGCGGCAGTGGCGGCGGCAGCGGTGGCGGTGGCGAT
>QKQZ01046051.1:9877-28796 GCA_003595255.1 Solenopsis fugax | reverse complement strand
ATGAAACAAATTTCAGTCAAACAAATAGGAATACTGAATCTAAAGAAACCATTTTCTCTGTGTGATATAAACGCATTTGTTATATTTGAAAATATATTTTTATATAAATGTCGCGATGCATTTACCTGCGCCATCAATTCTTGATTAGAGTCAATCTCATAGCCCTCCTTTTGCGCGAAAATCAATGCCATAGACATTGATATTGTGTAAGCGACCATAGTAATCACGAAACAGTCTACTAAAATGTTGGGTATAAGAGACAACGGTGGTACAAACGGGACTGGCAATCTGAAAACCTTGATATTATAATTCGAAATTTTTACCGCGATACATTGCTTTCACAGCTTGTTTTATAAAAAATCCATGATTTCTTATACGTGATGAGTTAATCAAAGTTAATTTAGTAAAAATCGATTTTAACATAGTCGTATGAAAAGTCAATATTTTCATGATAAAAACAGATTTTTTACTACAAGCTGTGTAAGTTAATCGAATGCTGGAATTTAAAAAGCACATTTACCCTACTGGTATATGACCAACTGTTATTACGTTATAAGTATCCGAAAGATTCATTTGCATCGATACCACAGTACCAATCACCACCACAAGCATTTCTATCGGAACTGGAAAGGGGCATAACTTCGAGACCCTTGGCTGAAATCCAGATTATTTCATCTTAGAATGCAAATGTAATTAATTTTATAAAATTAATACATGGATTATACGAAATGCGTTACATTCGATGCATATATACAAAACGTAATTATGTATTACATATTACGAACCTTGAGAACTTCGTTGTTGAAAATAAGAGCTAAGATAGTGATGCAAGATAATATCACAGCCGTTGTATTGATGTTATTCATACTGTTGAAAACATCTACGTAAGTCTGAAAAATAAATAAATACAGTAATGTTAACATAAATCGAAGGGAATGAAAGAAATATGAAAAAATTTCACTCCTAACTAACTCTATAAAAGTTAGAATTAAAACATTTTATAAAATTAATAATAAATTTTTACGTAGTAAATTTAAAAATTAAGGTGTGTATATTAAATTAACATATAGATTAAATTAAATTAAATTAATTTTTTTCATTAAAATAGAATTTTATTCCGGTGAAATTTCTGTATTATAGCGAAAGGCAACAAGGAAGAGATATAATAGTGGCTCATTACAGAGTGACAAATACATGGACATATTTGGAGTAAACAGATATGGAAGCGTCCTTAAGATTACCTATGTACTACTCGTTCTGTGTTTTATATTTGCACTAACTCGCAAAAGTATGCAACAGAAGTATGCAACATGAGTACGTAACAGAAAACTGTTGGTTAACTGTTACGTATAAACTTTTCTTCTGGCGAGAGAGTACTTGGTTAATGCGCGATTAGTGTTTTCCGTAATTTTCCTTAAAAAAAGAATTAATGCAACGAAACTTTGTTGTTACGCCATTTCGGTTTTGTTACGTCTTACAGCATCCTCCAGCAATAATAATCAACGGTTCGAGAGTATTACAATTCGAAGATGACGTAATTAGAGATTGCTTTAATCCGTGTCTTCGTTAATCCATCTTTGTACGAAATAGCGGGTTGTCTTAGAACGTGACACAAGTACAATACTAACCCTGACCTTTTGCAATATCGCGTCATCTCCACATACATTACGTAACACCTTCTCGACGTTTAAATTACAATTTGATTGCACAGGGATATCTACAGGAAGCGTTTATCGTGACTACCTAAATGTTTGGTGTGTGCAAATGTTTTGTTTGATGACGAAAGGGAAAAGAATGAAAAACAAGGACATGTGAAACATATCGGGAACGAGTGTGGCCTAGAAAGAGACGACTCGAATAACGTTTGCAAACGAAACTTAGTTGTTACTGTACTCACGAGAATAAGCTTGAATGCACCCCTGCGCCGTGGTAGGTCGCTCAGTCCGAAGAGATCCCTTATTTGCGATGTAAATACGTGCATCGCCGCTGCAGTTGTGAATCCACTCACGAGACTGTCCGCGAGAAGAGACGAGATTACGCCCAAACGCAGCACGTACATTCCTAACTAGACGAGAGATTTTGAGTGATATCGCGAGGGGTCAAGAGGGCGAAATGTACATGCTGCACAAAATATGCAGCAGTCGCTATAGGGATGACAATTAAAACGGACCAACCGACGGAAAATGCTATTATACGTATATAGTTTCTTAAATTGGGCTTGTCTTAAAAATGTAGTCCGCAGAAAAGAAATTAAAAAGAGATAAAAAGTAAATTAATTTAAATTGAAGCCTAGTGTACTCGCGTAGGAAAACCAATCAACTAAAATTAATTAATTTCATAGGATACAAGCAAATGTATAACAACACGCAAAAATACGTTTCTACACTGAGAAAAAAATTTTTTAGATGAAAAAAATACATTTTCTTAAAACCGTATATTTTGATGCAAGCATTTGTTTGTTCTGTTTATGTAAATAAACATATTACCTTAAATATATAATTTTATATTTTTACATTTAAAAGATTTTACAAATAAACTAATATTATTAAATTTAATTAAATTGTTTTCTTAGATTAAAAAATCTAATTATCTTGAATATAAAAATTGTCTAACATTGCAGTAAATATTTTCTAAAACTCTAAGAAAAATTACTTGAATAAAAATTATTTCTTTATTTTATTTACATAAATATTTCAATTAAGAAATTTTTAATTTGATTGCAAGTAAATAAGCTATTAGGACCTGCCGAATAAATAATTTTTTTTTGTGTTAAGTAAAATTTTTTTCTTGTAAGATATTTTTTTCTCAGTGTACATATCTACAAATAAAATTGAAATTTTTCTACGTATACGAAAGTCTTTCATGAAGATTTTATTTACAAAGAAATTGAAATTGTCAATGACTGAATTGAATGAAGTCAATACGTTTTATAGATTGGATTTTAAAAAAATTCGACAGTATTTTGTTGCATTATTTAGGGTCAAATAAAATAAAAAAAAAAAAGATTTGACAAATAAAGATTCAAACATATAGGAAAAAATGCGTCGAAGAGAATTGTAATCCTCATAGAAGCATACGTATATCAACGGCGGTGAATTACATACAATGTAGTTACCTGTATAACGGCAACCGTGAATGTAACTACGGTTGCAACTTCCACTGGCGAATATTGATGGCTTACGTCGGAAATTAAGGTGCCGTTCTCGGCTGACGTGTTATTTGTCGAAACTGCAGTGCTACTGTATGTCGTAACGACTTTGCCAGTCATCATGCAGACGAGCGCAAACGTACCTTAATCAACAGAAAAGCGGCAATCCTGCTTAATTACGAAGCTTTCTAAATTAAGCGGTAGTCAAATGTAATATCTGAATAAACGTTAGCGTAGAATTATACGTTAATTTCGGCAAATCGTTAACTTCCTACAGATTATATCATGATGCGCCTCATTTTTTTTATGTTTGATACTTTTCTTAAAAAGAAAATTTATGTTTGACACACGTACCCATAGAATTGTGTCTGGATGTGCCAAGAAACAAATACACCAAAACCGGGAAGAAAGCCATGTATATACCAACAATTGGCGGAACGTTACCCAATATTGCATACGCCATACCTATGAGAATACATAATATCGATTTAATGCATTATAGTAGGGACTACATTGAATTTCGGGGGAAGACAATATCAATATTTTTAGATCGTTTTTGTAAATCATGAATAATACTACTTATACAATCTTTTAATTTTAATTTTCAGTTTTTTTACATCATAACAATCGTGTTACTAATTGTGATCAATAACTATCTGCTAATCTATGCATAAAAAGTATCCCGTTCTTCAATTAGAAATTTTAATATTATTCGCTTTTATTTTCACTAATTTATCTTTCCTAATCAATTCTAATTAGTTCAGCTCTCTCTCTCTCTCTCTCTCTCTCTCTCTCTCTCTCTCACTCTCTCTCTCTCTCTTTCTCTCTCTTGATTATTTTATGTATCATATATTACTGTTAAGTGTGGAGATGGCTTAAGAGTTGCGCGTCTGCTCTCTGTGCCAAAAGTCCAAGTTCAAATCTATTTAAAACAAATCAGTTTTTTAATTGATCACTACCTCTCGGAAGGCAATGACAAACCACTGACAGTGCCTTTGCCAAAACAGTCATTATGAGCATATATCAAATAGCGATTACGATTTTTCAGTCATGAAAGACTGACTTGAGAGAGAAACAGAGAAATTGTTGTTATAAGAATTCTCTATTTAACATACCTTGTGGAATATGCATTACAGCAACAGTAATTCCAGCAACAACATCCCCTAAGATATTATGTTTCCAATCGTACGAAGAAAGCCAATCAATTAGAGGTATCGTTTTTTTTAAAAGTGCAACTGGGTCGATACTTTTGCATCGTCTTGATACTTCATTGCTAACTACAAAATCATAAATTTTATGTATGTGAATGTAATGATACACACGCACACATACAGGGAATATTAAATAAGAGTTTAGAATTTAACTGTAAATAGTAACCACAAATTGAAATAAAACATTGCCAATCAATAAATTTCTCGAAAAATTGATTTGATTAAAAATAAAAAAATGATTTTCTGGTTTAAAACAAATTATTTGTATATTACAGATAATTTAATAAATTAATTAATGCAAATTATTTATAATTTACAGATAATTTGCTTGCATTTTTACATAAAGTGTTTTAACTATTTTTTTAATACAAAACTATAATATTATAGTCATTATCGAAAAGCAAATATTTTATGTGATATCTCGTGTATATCTGAAATATGTTATTCGAATATATTCCCACATGTAAAATATGACATATCTCTTGTAAATTATTCATGTGGCACAACTTAGCTTTTCAAAGGTGATGACCTTTTCGAAGATCTAACCTGGATATTTACATAGAATAACCAGAAGATTAGGTTCATGCAAAATGAATCTATACTATTAAAACATGCTTTTACCTGATTGTCAGTCGCGAATTAATTGTTTAATGTATTAGACATTTTTCAGTATATGTTGTTAGATATTTTTTCTTCAATCCAATGAGTATTATCTGTCATTTAAATATTTTAAAAATGCTTTTTATATTAAGTTTTAGTAAATTAAACAATAAAAAAAGCGAAATATTTTAATAATATTTTTAATGTGCGGTATACCTGTCTATAAAAGCCTGAACAATGTGAAAAGAAAAAAAAAACATTATTTTTTATTTAAAGGAGATTTTAAAGGAATGTTATTTTAATTTGTTTAAAACATATTTGAGTTTATTACTAAAAGATATTTCAATTTAATAAAATTATACGGATTAATTTCCTATAAGTTTAAACTCTCAATCTTCTCACATAAAGACGTCGTTTAATTTTTCGAAGAGGTCAACAGTCTTCAGATGGAACCCAATCGCGTTCTTTTCCGATTTATTAACTTCAACCGGTTTTAGTAAAATGTTGCGGCCAATGTTTCGAGCAGATTGTCGCGCGGAGAGGCGGTCTCCCGTGAAAACACGCGAGTTGGAGTAAAATGCAAGCGCGGTGAAAGGAAAATAAGCGCTCTATCCGCGCGGGTACATACTCACGCGAATGGATCTTGACACTTACGGATTCTCTTGGGCTTTACGTATTTGCACAAGTGATTAAGCTCGTCCTGCTGGTAGACCGGTCGTCTGACCATCAATTCCGGGCCAGTCGTCGACATATCGTCGCTCAAGTAGTCTGCGAACGAGTAACAATTGGGTGAGATCACACTTCACGTCCGCGCGCGCGCGCGCGCGCTCACGCGCCCGCTCGTATGTGCATATGTGCGTGCATTATCACGTATTTTCGGTAGAAGCTAATTAGTAAATTATTGTGTTCGTCGTTTGTCATCATCAGGCGACGTGACTGATTTGAAGGAGCTACGATTTAATCTCCTTTAAGTCACTGGGACATGACTTTTTAGTCAGACAACTCAGAGGCAAGTTGAATATTTTTTACTCAAATGTACTAAGTGTGTAGGTATTGAATTCAAAAATACGAGAATTTGCTAATATATAAAATAAAGAATTGGTTTGCAAAACCAATTTTTTAATAGTATAAAAGAATTTCTGAATAACTAATAACAAAACTGTGATATCAGAAAAACTAGAATCCAGGTTACGAATTAGGTTGAATAATGTATCTGTTATATTTAACGCACATATTTATAGATATTGAGTCAGGTGTGCACGTGTTGTGCTTAACGACGCGTATTTCATCGAAGTGTCATAATCGTGGGATGTAATTGCTAAAGCACAGCTCATGCAAACATAATATGCAATGTAATCTGTCAATTTTGTAAATTTTCCATCAGGTTAAAGTTGGCGTAAGCAAATTTCGTTTGCTCGACGTAAACCGGAACGAGTATTGTGAGAAGATTATGGTTCGTATGGTTGGCGTTGTCAGAAGAAATTGATCGAGTAAACGATAATACAGAATGATATGATATGATAGGATTGTTTGATTCAATCGCTCGATAAGTTATTTCGATAAATATTTGATGTAAGTACTTTTGGAAAAATTATATTGCTATGTGTGGATTGTGTTGATTTAAGTAATGTGTGCACAGAAAATAGAAATGAAAAATGTTAGCTATATAAATGTTAATAATTATGAAAGTTGACAAATATATTTATCACTATGAATTATTAATTTTTACGTTGAAATAATTGCAAGCAAATTTGCTGATTATTTTTCTTAATGGAATTCGGATAAATCTGAGGCTTCTTTTAAAAACTAGATAATTTACCATCATTTTATTTAAATTATTTTTAAACTCATATTTAATTGTAATGGAAGTAATTTTGGACAGTTATTAATTTTTATGCTAAATCGTACGCTTTCAAAGACAGACAAATTGAATTGTCTGAGTGCAAGTACGCTCGTGTGTGTTCACCATTAATTTAACAACGACGATCACTGCATAATAGCTGATAATAATTATCGCTGCGATCAAATCGTTTATTAAACAGCGTAAGAAATTGGAGATATTCGACCGTTAATGTAATACATACAAATTGAAATAAGAACGCCTTGTACGGTCAAGCTGGATCTTAGTGCTTTTTATAAACAGCGTAAGAAATATTACTATTTTAATCACAAGCTACCTGTTGACATCGTGAAAATGCCTCTGTCGCGGTATCTCGAAACTCGGCAATTATCCGACGGCTCTACTCGCGATATGATAAGCGCGAGAACTTTCCTGGTCTAAGAAGGTCTGATAACTAAGCGCATGCCTGCAGTGATACTGGTAGATGCTTTTAACGATACCTGCTAATTGGCCGATACCCTAATTCAATATTTTCAATGGAGATAATTTTTAATGGGGATGATACGCATCTGATACACGCGGTTTACTTTTAACACTTTACATTTCTTATTGGGGCTCTGTCGAGTATTGTTAACTAGTCTTTGAGATAAACGATAGATAATAGATAAACGAATTATGATCGCGACGAGACGACTGATATCACATCAATAGACAATGCGCCTTCAGAGTTATCAAATGACGCTATTCACAGTAGCGGGAAAGGAAAACTAATCAGCGAACGTCACATGACGTTGGATAAGCTTCTTTAGTGAGATAAAAAAATACATTATCGTTATTTCCGTGAGTCATTGAACTTTGACATATAATTTCAAAATTTTGTTTCAGCGAAACGATTAAGTTTGCGCAAGAAGTTGAAGCATAAATGAATTCACATTATAGATTTTTTTTTTTTTTAATTAAGTTTTTGCATCGATGATTCTATTCTTTGAGAATAATTAAATATCTCGATTATATACAATAAACAATATAAAATAGTTATTGTTCTATTAGTAAAGAATAATAAACTATCGTCGTCATTTTTTTAAAGAATAATAAGCCGAGACGGATTAAAAATAATATGATTGAGAAATTAATTATACATTTTTAAAAATAAAGGTTTTAAATTGATGATCCTATTTTTTAAGAATAATTAAGTATCTCGATTACATATATACAATAGTTGTTATTTTATTATTAAAGAATAATAAACTATTGTTGTTATTCTTTTAAAGAATAATATGTCCGAGATGGATTAAAAAGAATATGATTGAGAAATTAATTATATATTTTTAAAAATGAAAGTTTTAAATTGAAGATCCTATTTTTTAAGAATAATTAAGTATCTCGATTATATATACATATACAATGTATACAATAGTTGTTATTTTATTATTAAAGAATAATAAACTGACAAACTTTTTCTTAGAAAAAAAGAATAATAAACTATCTTTGTTATTCTTTTAAAGAATAATTTCTTTAAAACAATAACAACGATAGTTTATTATTCTTTTTTTCTAAGAAGCAGTTTGTCAGTTTATTATTCTTTAATAATCAAACAACTATTATTCTTTAATAATCAAGCAACTATTATTCTTTAATAATAAAATAATAATTAATATACCGAGATGGATTAAAAAGAATATGATTGAAAAATGAAATAAATGACTGTAATTCTTAAAGTACAGAAGCCACAAATACACATTTAAACAGTTCCTCACATTGTCATACACCGATTTGATAATCATTAATCGTAGTGCACTTGCTATAACGTACAGCGATAACTTTCACCATAATGATATATTGCATAAAAAAAAGGGGAGCACGAAACAGCGGGAGAACGAATGTGGCAATGGTCGAATTAGTAGTCCGGCTGGCTGAATTCCGTTGTACTACGCCAACCGCAGCGCCGGGTCGATAATTATTCAAATGCGCGCGTGATTTTCGCGAAGCGTACGCGGCGATAAACGGGCACATAATGCAACACGCGGCATCTTCCCAGCAGCACACGTGCGCCAGTCGCAGATCCTTCGTGGAATACACAACGAATTTAAAGATTCATTCGCTGGCGTGACGTGCTACTCTTGCTCTCTTTGCATCCCGTAGCGTGATGTCATGTATCGCGAGAGAGCAAATCGCGCCGGATAGTGAGACACATTGCCAGCCGTTAAACACTATCGCAATCCGGTTACGTTGGTGCCAATGATAACGAACGAGTTCAACATACACTTGTCGACACTAAATCTTTCTCCTCGCCATTACGCGCGTGTATATATATTTACGTAAAGTGGCAATTGATAATGATCGATTAAGATAACGTCGTGACATTTCGCGTCATTGTCTGTCCTATGGTTATTGTGTCATCGTGAGTAATGCATCACAACACACAGCTGGGCGAGATTTATTTCGCGAACGATAAAAGTAGAGACTTTGAGTTTTTTTTAAATATATAAAATATAATTTTAGAATGTATATAAATATCCGAATTAAAAAAATTCACGACAATATTTTTACGATTTTGCGGATATAATTATTAATTAATAGTATCTTATTCTCAAAAAAGTGGATTCAACCATTGACACTAAAAATTTTCAATTATATCAATTGTTTGAATATTTGTATGATGGGAAAATGAAAATAATTTTTCTTCATACCTGAATTTTTGCGACACAACGATTTTTCTTCTTATTCAGTCTTGATTAGAGAGAAAATAGAGAGAGAATATCCTGTGAATCGTGTCACGAAACTAAAGAGAAGGGAAGAGTGCACAAGAACTATTGAGTACAATAATATGATCTTTTATCGCTAGTCGAGAGATTAATTTCACTGACTCATGTTGACGTCCAAACGCAACGACTGGATCTCCTCGCGCTTTCGTTCACGCAAGATCGTTTCGATTACGCATTAACAGGTCGACCTTAGGCGATAGGCACTGATCGGCGGAGCACGTTACTCCCTGCCCTCAGAAATTCGACTCCTGTGATTGGTGCCACAAAATTTTGGTGAGAATTTCGTCGACCGCGCGCGTCAGCGGTCGTTAACGCTCGATCTACTACTCTAATCAGCGACGGAGGCGTTCCCATTGCTCCTCTCGGAACAATAAATATCGGTCAGATTTCTCTTGATCTTGAGAGAGATCACGAGCAAACACCGATTGCGACAAGAGACTGCCGGGTGGGAGAGGAGGAGAGTCGACTTCATTGAAATACGCGTCACGAAATATGCTAAACAATATTATAAGTGCCTTAAATGCTTTGTGTACGTTTTGTTTTTCCAAATATTTTTTTTTATATGTATGTATTTTTTTCTTGTTTTTTTTCATTTCTATTCAATTTTTATTTTCTTCTAAAACATTCTTTAATATTATATTGTTTACCGATAAAACAATTTGAATTATGTATGTAATTTTAATCAGATGTTTGCCTCTAAATCGTAACCAATATTTAAATATAATGCGTTTCTTTGAAAAATATTTATATTGATAGGATATTTATGATTCTAATGTAGGAAGGAGCGTTTTTCTTTTCTGTTTTCTATAGATTGCTTACGAAATATATTGCGGCAATTAGTCAAGATGCTAATTTTCTCAATATCCGTGTCATGGCGAAGTATCAAGCGGAACGTACCTTCTTCGTTTGCCGTGGTGCATCTTAGCTGAAAGAAAAAGATTTTGATAATGAGAGACATTATTGATCG
Organism: Solenopsis fugax; assembly: GCA_003595255.1. NCBI lineage: Eukaryota > Metazoa > Arthropoda > Insecta > Hymenoptera > Formicidae > Solenopsis > Solenopsis fugax. The sequence continues at coordinate 18,265 of QKQZ01046051.1, read as the reverse complement.
TGTGACATAAGTGCATATACTTGCGATCAATTTTATCGCTTATATTATTATTATTATTAATAATAATATCAATAAAATATTAATATTTTTTATATTATTTTAATACTTACATTTATAAATGTTAATATAAATAGAAAAGAGAGAGCAAAAGTTAACAAATTTTATAAAATTCTTGTAAATTTGAAACAGAGATTGCTTTTACATTTATCGAGTTCTCCGTAATAAATTAAACTCTAAATTTACGTGTACTTGAACTGAATTTCGTTCTGATAACATGTTTTGGAGATGCACACGATTAGTTTGATAGGTATACTCAGATGTTGAAATAATGCAAACGAAGACTCTCTGCATGTTTGATCACCGTACATAGAGGCGATCCAGATCTACATATATACTTAGACTGGTATTCACATTTCAGATTTAGGATTGTATGTGACCGTGTAATTCCCAGCTTATGATAATATTGAACGCACTCGTAATAAGCAAATATTGCTTAGAATCGGAAGGCCATAGTTAACGCGGCCTATAAGAGAGGGAATATAAACGTATGCCACGTAATTCGTTTTCTGTCAGGAATTCGAACTGGAATGTAATTAATTTATTTTATTCATATTTCTTCCAGATTATCTTAAATTCTGTTATAAACAGTAAATTAAGGAATGTCATATTTTAAAAAGATATAAATATTTTCTGTTCAGTGAAATTATGACATTCCTGAAATATCTATATCTTTTCAAGATATATTTCCTGTTATTTTTTCAAGATAATATTTTCTTGAAAAGATATAGATATTTTCTGTTATCTTGAAAAGATAACTCATTATTTTTTCAAGATAAGATATTTTGGGACAAAAAGCGAGATTGAAAAATTCCGTTCCGGCGACTGCGTACAGTAAGATATTAAATATTGACAATAGTTTGAACAATATCGACGCTATTATTATATGTTGTTAAAAAGGACTCCGCACAATTTTTATGGGTTTTGGTCCTCGGGGAAATTGGCTGAAACAATAGTTATAGTTCTGGATTCACTGATCAAAACTCTGCATAGGCACAAAGCTTGAAAATTTAATTTTTTTTTTTTTTTGGTAATACAATTATTTGAAATGTTGTGTTTTATCGCATTCTAAATTAATTTTTTACAATAAAACGTGTGATTTCAGATAATAATGTATGACTTATATGTACATAAAAATTATATATAAATAGGTTTTATGTATATACTCAAACAGCACACAAAATTTATATAAGATTTATAAAATATTTATAATAATTATTATTTGAATATTTATAAATATTTACTAAAATATTTCATAAATATTTTTGATCTTAGGTTGAACAGATCACAAAGATTTATCATAAATGTCATAAAAATATTTATAAAATAACACAAAACACAATACAGTTAATTAAACCCTTAAAAATTAAGTAGGTCCTTTAAATATATCTAGATAATAGACTCATCGAAAAAAGTATTTTAAAAGCATATTTTTCTGTTTTGAAACTGAACCGCAATTTCGAAAATACATTTTTCTTAAAATATATTCTTCTGGAATGGAATCGAAACTCAATCGGAAAGTATTTTGATTCGAAACCCCGCACGATTATCCGCATTATCCGTGTAATTACGCCATCTTAGGAGGAATATAATATGCTTTCCGCGAATGCATCTCGGAGGTCCCTGAAACTTTTATGTCGATTTTTTCGTTCTCCTCTGAGTATTACATACCAGATTTTGCTCGCTGATTGACTGGATGCCGTCCCTGGAAATCCACATTGTTGACTGCTGTGCGTAGTTGCAAAATGTAATATTGTACTTATGGCAACGTGACGGTGATACTTCTATTAAAAATCACTGTATCGCCTTAGGGCGTTAACGAGAAAAATAGCTCGAGATAGTGCTGTTCGAGCTCGACTTTTCGAGCACCAATATGATTAACACAACAATCGTTGGGTGGCACTGTTCTACTTGAACTTTCTCGGCTGGTAAACATAAATTCTTCTCGTCATAAATTCTTCTCTATCCCTGTTCGCACAGAGTACGAATACAATAGGCGCGCTTTCGATACATTCGTCGAAAGAGATAATTTCAAGGAACGTACAACATATGAGCAGGAGCAAGCACAATATTAATTCGATTCTCTAATAAAAAAAGAAAGTTTTGTCCGAAATATTCGCTCTTTTAAACATTATTTCTGTGGCAAGCATTTAATTACGTGTATTACGATCTTAATGTTTTACTATTGTCAGAGGTACAAGCAGGGTCGGATTAGCTCCCAAGCCTAATTTAGGCTATTGACTAGGGGCGGCAAATTTAGAGGGACGGAATTTTTTAAACCATCTTGCCGGTGCTAGAGAACATCGTATTTTTAACATTTTAACGTTTATAATTATAATTAATCTTTGCGAATTTTTTACATAAAATAATGTAAGAAGAAAACAGAATATAAAATTCAATTAATTTAAATTACACTTGAGGCTTGAATAGAAAGGCAAAGATTTAATAAAGACGTCTAGGGGCGGCATGAGTCCTAATCCGACCCTGGGTACAAGAGGATAGAGGTAGAAAAAGATATAATTCATATACGAATTAACGCATGGATATGTACACAGAAAAAATTTAGTATCAAATCAACAATACATAAAGAGAAAAATTTTCTCCATGTAAGCAAATTATGTCTGTTTAAGATTATAAATTTTACCAAGAAGATTTTATATTCTTGCTTATACATGAAACAATAAATTGTTGATATGATATTAATTTTTTTTTCTATGTATAGTATCGCAAGGTGTTAAAATAGGATTCAAACTTTAATCTGATGTAAGTACATTTGCCCTTGAGGTCTTAAGTCCTTTTTTTAGCACGCTGTTTAATATTCGCTTTATGCTAAATATGCAAAACGCACAGTGAAAAAGAATTGTCGCTGCAAGTGGCGTGATATATTTTTATTCCTCTCTAATTAACTGTTATCCGGTTTATTTGCATCATGGTGCCGCGCTATATTCGGTAGTCTTTTATCGCGTTTACATGCAAGCACAGCGGCGCCGCCTCATTTCGCCAGCAATGCGATTTATTTGTGCCTACTTGTTTGCCGTTTTTATCAGCCGCGATAAATTCCATGGCGCCTCCGATGCGAGCGCGAGCGGTTTGTCCTTCTACATTGTTCAGGATTAAGAAAAGCACGTGTAAGGTCAAGGGATGCCCTTATCTGGGAACACCGTTCAAAACGCTGCATCGAGAGAACTCTCATATTTTTATATCCCGGAGATGGGGTAATATAATTTTTATCATAATTTTTCACTTATAGAACGTAACGTTTCTGTATGGTTATACCGAATACTATGAATAGCCACAGATAAAACTTGGCGAACAATGGATCTCAGCGAAACTCCTTTTCAAAGGAAATTGGTTCCACGTATCATTCGCCGACGAGAAAAAGTCTGGGATAGTCTCTTGCAACATTCTGTACAAACAACGGATAAATGCTTGCATCATAGCACTGCAGATCGCGTGATGTTGCAATGAATGCGCGACATCGAGATTGCAACAGGATAAAAGTGTTCATTCGTCGTCGCGTGCATTCAGCGACGACAGGATGTAATATGTAAATGAGCAAAATTTGTCCCGGATCGAAAGAAATAACTGAAAGGAAGCTCAACACGTCCGCGTACTTATTCTTCTTATCCACCGCGGGAAGAGTACAGTAGCTTCATAATGAAAGAACCGATACGTGACTGGTTCTATAGATTTCGCGGAGCCTCTCGAGCTTGAGCCAATAATACGTGCCGGAATGTCATGTAATATGTGCTTCAACGTCAGGCCTATTGCTCCAGTTTTATTTCTCTTTGGTTTTCCTTGGGCTTTCGCTTGGATGCATTTCGCGAATTAGACGACGCGTTATACGTGAACTCGGTGCAAAACGATAATAAACGTGCGTATAATCCCCTTTTCCACATTCCTGCAATATATATTATATTTTTCATAAATATCAAAATATTAAAGAAAATGCATTGTCCCTCTATATTTTTTAAATCAGTCAATAATCTCCATAAATAAACACACCAATAATTTACGAATCAATTAATTATTTATTAACACAAAGTTGTCTTTTGCAAAAAAAATTATTTTTTATATTTGCTTTATAAAAAATAAATTCTCTTAGTCTGCATATATATATTGTATATCTGCATATACAATAAAATGAGGTACTTTCAGAATCTCATGTGACAAAAATTGGTTTAAGAATCTTAAGAATTTAAAAGATTGTAATTATTTAAATCTTTTTAAAACTATTGATTTAGTGCTTATTAGTTACATTCAATTGGTTGAAAAATATGTTAAAATTTGATGTACAGTTTTCTATGTCCTAATTTCCTTGCTACAGTTGAAAATCTCAAACTTTCCAAGAAATGTTGTTTGGTTTCTCAGTTGAACGAAGTTGAAATACAACCTGTTTTCCTCCGCGTTGGTTATTGTTAGTGTTCGCCATCGACTACGATTGTGTCTGTCCACAAAATCGATCGTGGCTTTCTGGAACGGGCTTATCTGACCCACCTACGTCTCCCGTCACTTCTTATGATTGAGAGACCCTCCGCTTTTTGGCAATTTGTATTTCATAAAATATGCGTGATTACATATATATATAATTGAACTAAAAAATTTATCTTTATAACTTGTATGTTATAATATAACTTGTTGAATTGTGAATTAAATTTACTTACAGTTAATCAGATTTAGATTTAATTTAATTAAAACAAAAATTGCGCTCTATTAATTTTTAATAAATTTTAATATAAATTAATATAAATTAGTTTTATTTCAAATTTCACAAATAGTTTAATGAAACATATAAAAATGATATATTTAATAATTGAATAATTATTTTGATTCAAGAGACTTAACTATCGGGATTGAGGCGATAGGGGTGGAAGGTATCGAGCGAGTGATAAAATGACACGAGTGTGGTTAATACGTCTTTTTCTACGTTTCTATTTATTATGAAAATATAATACAAAACATCCTATGTTGTATTACATAGATAACAATGCTCAATTAACGTTTTTTTTTTCTTTTGTCTTGTAACATTACCATCCAACACTATGAGAAGCATGTCGGGATAGGTAAGGTCTTGTTCTCGTCTCTCTTCCTCCTTTTTATTTATTCATTTTCCTTCAATTGGAGAAAAGGCCCGATATACAGAGAGATATATAGACGAAACGTTATAGAGCAAGATTACAGATTTGAGAACGAAGAAATCAAACTATTAGTTTTACAAAAAAGAACGCCCGCTAGAGCACGAGCCAGACGGTAGGAGGCAGGTTTACAGAGATAGGGGAAGATGGATGAGGAGGGCAGGGGGAATGGATTTTTAGGTTGTTTCGCGTGTCGATGCACAATTGGAGTTTTGTATTAGCGCTAGTTTACAAATAATACAAATGTATGTAAATATTCGTTACAATAATAGGTTCTCTCTTAGCGAGAAAGAAGCTTAAAGCTAATTCATCTAGCGTCACTATCATTTTCACACCATGCTAATACTACATGTTCCAGCTGGTACCCATGAACAGCTTGGTCGTTCGACGAAGAGAGATATACAATCTTCGATATACAATATATAATAGATTTCTCGAGCGATTGTAACACGCGTAACGATAACTGTCCGCGATCCGTATCCCGCATTTAGCGTTAAACGTGATTGTTTGCGACGTAAAACGCGTTCTTCTCACATAAATTCTTCTCAAGATAAATGAGAGACGAAATCAAACGGGCGAGTTCAACGCTAACTGTGAGATAAAATGTCGTTTTTTTTTTTTTGAGCATCGGTCAAAATTGTTGCTTCGACGAATGTCGGATATCACGTTTCAATATATCGCCATAATTATCGGTGTTCTTCACATTAACAAAATTTCCGATTCAATGAAACGTAAGTAGACCTCGAGGGCATAATTCATGTTCCGACAATATCTACCTTGAGTCACACTCTCGAGGAGCGATCGAAGGACATTTGTTAATTTCAGAATGTGCGATTAAAGATTCGGCGCAACGTAAAATGCGTCTCTTTAAAGAAACTAAATAATTTCGAATCTTCCACATTATCGAAGTATCAGTGGAAGAATAACTTTCATTCCCATATTATCGATTTGCTGTCATTCATTCTGGCCGTAATTAAATTACGGCTAGACGAGGAATCGAAGTTGACGCCATTGTGTGTTTGAGGTCACTACAAACTATAGGATTATAATATTTTTATATATTTTCGTCTGCGCCTTTTAAACATCTTTACCAAATTTTTAATCGCAGGGTATTCAATCTTCCCATTTTTTGTTTATAAATAGCGAGAAAATAGATTTGATTTAATCCTGAAATTCTGTCGTTAACGAAGCCGTCCGTTAAGATGAGCGAATAAAGCCATATTTTTCTTTTTATGCTCATGAGAGCGATTCGAACGATCGGACGAATAAAATGAATAGTTGGTATCGAATGCCATCATGATGCAAATACAGTGGTTTCCCTACAAGTGTGCTCGAAATGTCGGTTATCTTTTTCCCTTCAACACCTCCAGTTTCAATTAAAAGAACCTCGAGGTTCTTAATAGAGCATAGATAGCGATCCCAGCTGTCACAGGCACCGAGTGAAATACATTAGCAATCTACAGTAACTATATCACTACCTCGGAGGCGAAATACAATCGTCTGGAATGTTTATTATCGTCGCTCTCTACGTGCTAAACGCGCCAACGTTATTCCCGTCGAAAGTAGTCTCGATCGGCAAATAATTAATTAGCCAGCCAGGCTGGTCGATCTAGGCAATTAGTGTCATCTACGTAAATGCTAAGTACAATTAGCACTACGGTCAGAATAAGTTAAGGGCCATACATAATGTCTGTGTATACGTGTACATTATACGTGTATGTCTGTGTGTGTGTGTGTGTTTTATGTATGTGTCGTGAAGCGTGTATGCTTGTGTATATGTGAGCATACGCGAATGTATTTGCATGCGTGTAAAGTGTTATGTGTGTGTGTCATCTACGAATTTTTTTTTCATTATCGGTATAATATAATTTACCTTTAGTATCTTTACGCCGTTAATTACTCGTTTTTAACTCTATATTGCTCTTTGTATTGCTTCGGCGGCAGTATAGCCCTACTAATCATGCAAGGTATATTTTATTGGTAGTTTTTCCTCATTACTAATTAATAAGTAATCATAATAGTGAGATTAATGTAGTTGGTAATAATAATAATAATAATAATAATCGTAATCATAATAATAATGATAATAATAATAATATTATTCGTCGTTATCATTGCTGTATATAATGATAACCGTAATGGTCGTAATTCTTAATTTGCGACTTGCTGTCGAATGCACTATATAGCTGCTAAAGTACGCACTCTCTCTTTCTCTCTCTCTCTCTCTCTCTCTCTCTCTCTCGTTCTCTCTCTCTCCTCCGCTCACACGTGCGCACGCGATTAACCGTGATTAACTTGATCACGCTATCCTATTAATTAATTCGATATAATTTCGTCGGTAATAACCGTCAACGTATTTCTATAAATATAGTTAACTTTATGTTCTGCGTGTGTACTGCACTCTTACGTAAAAGCTACAAAATACCTGTGCGTGCACACACACGTACGCACAGCATACCAGCACTCATTCTTTCACATACGCACATTTTCTCTGCTTTCCTTTCCTTTCTTTTTCCCCTTGTAATTCCTCCCCGTATTTTTCCTCCACCGTACACGTTTCCGTGGCATCTCTTGCCTGTGTGTGTGTGTGTGTGTGTGTGTGTGTGTGTACAACTCGTTTCCATCATTTTTTTTTTTTTCACGAAATCAGAGGATCCTACGTACGCTCGTAACACGCTCTCCACGATTAGACGCTATTTTAAAATTCTACTCTCTTTTTAATCTCCTACTAATCATGCTCCTTAGGCTCGCTATGCTTTCTTCATCGTTTACAAGCGTTTAATCGTTCTGCTTCTTATGCGCGGAATATATTATTAGATTACTCTCGTATCCTTTCCATTCTGTCTTGCACGTTCCGCTAAATTCGACCGTTTAAGCGCGCGCGTACGTAAATAATCGTGTTGCTCGGCTGCGCCGCCGTAGGTAGGCTTAAACTATTGCGGGTTGAGAATTTGTTGATCTATTTCTCGGTCCCATTCTCTCTTTCTCTCGTTCTCGCACTCTCGTTCGCTCGCATTCCCTTTCTCTCTCTCCCTTTCTCTCGTTTTCTTTAATTATTAATTAATATTATATCGGACGCACGCCTCATCGAGGACGCGCGACCGTCTACGAAGTTATTGCTTTTGAATACCCCGGCTTCTTTGGGAGCATCCAATTGGAACAATATCCTGTAAATATCAGTCGTACTCGGAATGGG